>JAOEHY010000474.1:38018-49025 GCA_025447955.1 Psilopsiagon aurifrons | reverse complement strand
TTTCATCAGGTCCCATGGACTTGTATACATTCAGGTTCTTAAGATGGTCTCGAACCAGATCCTCTCCTACAGTGGGCTCAGGGTCTTCATTCTCACTGTCCCTGCATCTGCCTTCCCAGACTTGGGTGGTATGGTCAGAGCATTTGCCAGTAAAGACTGAAGCAAAGAAGTCATTAAGAACCTCAGCCTTCTGCAAATCCAGGGTAGCCAGTTCTCTGGATAGCTTCTAGAGGGCCCACGTTGTTCCTAGCCTGTCTTTTATTTGCAGTATACCTATAGAAACCCTTCCTGTTGTCCTTAACATCCCTAGCCGAGTTTAATTCTAAGTGGGCCTTAGCCTTCCTAACCTGGTCCCTAGCTTCCCAGACATCATAGAATCACAGAATGGTTTGGGCTGGAAAGGACCTTAAGATCATCTAGTTCTGACTTCCCTGATATGGGCAGGGATGCCTCACATTAGACCATGTTGCCCAAGGCTCTGTCCAGCCTGGCCTTTAACACTGTCGGGGACAGAGCATTCACCACTTCTTTGGCCAGCCTGTTCCAGGGCTTCACCACCCTCATAGTAAAGAGCTTCTTCCTTGTATCCAACTTGAGCTTCCCCTGTTTAAGTTTAAACCCATTGCCCCTTGTCCTATTGCTACAGTCCCTAATGAAGAGTCCCTCGGTAGCATCCTTCCAGGCCCCCTTCAGATACTGGAAGGCTGCTGTGGATTATATATGGATATAGATTTTACTTGATCATGTCTGTTACAAACCGCAACCACAGATGGATTATGGCATGTTCTTAAAAACCCTCCAGTCTCACTGTAAAGCAGAGGATTCATGCTCTCTGGTAAGTTAAGGCCACAGACAGTTGAACTCAGAGGAATGAAATGCCACTACGTGTCCTGGGAAAATGGAAAGGCAACAGCCCCTCTGGGAAAGGATGAAGAGAAAAAAACCCAAGCAGAGGTTATTTTGTTAACCTAACCTGACCATCTCTCAAGTGCCTCAGAGGATACCTGAGGGCTTCTCTAGCAAAAGACAGTGTCATGCTGTAGGGCTCAGCTGACTGGTAACAAGATGGGTACTGTGTACACTCACAGTCCAGAGCTCAGATTTAGCTGCAGTAAATAGTGCCCTACAGCCATCATTACCTGAAGGCTGATAAGTGACCTGACACCACGATTCAGCTCCTAGAAGAGAGCTATCTTTTCCCCATCTCAGCAGCAAATCGAGCCTGGAAGCTAAGCAGCCTCTTCCACCTAAGAGATATTTCCCCTCTTCCTGAACACACGACCTACCATTGATGCAATGTGTGAGTAGCTTCACTGAGTCTGTACTGAGGGGACACAGGACCCTCAGGATGCCTGACCGGACCTTCTGCTCACATGCTTTCAGAGAGTTGGAGACCAGGCTACAGTAAACACTAGACATCTAGTGTTGCTGCAGGTCACCTCCCCACTTCCAGATCTTCGCTGGTGCCCTCAAAGGCCAACTCTCTGTCTACAAAGCAAGCACAGATTTTCCAAGAATCATCTTTCAAGGGGAAACTTTCTCTCTGATGTACCCCCATCCTTGAGGCACCACTGAACAGCCTATGGAGGCTGCTAATATGATGTATCAGGGCTCTCTTTGCAGAAGGATTCTAACCACTGCCACCAGGAGACCTTATTTTTCAGTTCTGAAGCAGAGGGCTGGAGAGCAGTTTACTCCTTAGCTTCTGACCAACAATGAGCTCTGATGAAGGTAAAACTACCACACCTGAAGCAAATACTTCAATTTCTGGGGAAATGAGAGAAAGGATACAGACCTTGAAGGAAGATGGGGCTTAATTACCACCTTCTCTCTCTCCCTGTGGCCTCACATCTATCCTTAAGTTTCTCTGTCAGGGTCCCAGCACCAGAGCAGAGTAGTGGACAATGCAGACAGTAGCTCTCTAAGCCAGTCTGGGAACATCCCACAGAGTCTGCAAGCAGCATTTACAATGCTGTTTTGCAACTGGGAGAAGCAGCACAGTAATCCAGTAATTTCCTTGATCCAGTAATCAAGGAAAGCAGTCAGATTCATGGAATCCTTTTTAATCCATAACAAAAAATAGTTTCCTAAACTTACTGTGGTCACAAAGCCAGAACAAAAGTTGATTAAAAAAAAGATACAATTACTGTGCACAGAAGACTTTGAAAAATGCTACTAAGTCCTCAGAGGAAAAACAATGAGTACTTTTTTAATGAAAACCAAGCTCAGGGATTGCTGCTTTTTGAAAGCAGCCTGGTAAATGGTTTTGTTTTCCAATAAGCAAAGTAAATAGTGGAATGGAACCATGTTCTTTCCCTTCCATTGCTGCAAACTTCCCCTTTTTTCCAAAGTTGAATAAAGGATGCCTGACCTGATTCTAAATCCAGTAACAGGTTCCCAAAAGTGCTGTGGGCCAGAGGTGGGCAGGGCAGTGGAGGAAGGCCCTGGAGACCCTAATGTACACTGGGGATTGCAATGAATGGACAACAAGAAGCAGAACCTGCTCCTGACAAACTAGATTGGGAGAGTGCCTGGGGATGGGAGCTTATCATGCCACAGCTTGAACTTCCCCAAGCAATTCACACACCCATGTCTCTACATTAAAGCAATAAGATGTGAAGGAAGCGCAGTTAGGGTTTGGCGCTGCTAAAGCCCCATGCAATTACAGACAAGAGTAAACATCGTATTCAAGGATGAGCAATCATCCCTCAAGAGAAAACCCTCGGGCTTCAGCCCTCCCAAGAAGGTCACAAATGGGTACAGGAAACAAGAGGAGACTTGCACAAAGGGAAGGAGCTAAACCTCTCTGACCATGAGTGAGGAACTGAACAGATAGTTCCATGTGCTCCATCACTGGGCACAGATTTCAGAACAAACACATAGGAAGCTGTGGCATCACTGATCTTTTTGTTTCTGAAGCTCCAAGGGCATTATTTAGTCTTTCTTCCCAATACAGCAACTGCCATAAAATCTCCAGCTTGGCAGGAGCTCCTGATTTAGTGCTCCTGAAAGAAGTCTTCACTCCGTGGCAGGAAAAGGGATCATCATGAAGTTGGCAGCAGAGATGCACCTTACACAGGCAAGGGATTCTTCAACAGTATCCTAACTCTGGTCAAGCCTTCCTTAATACACCTACATGCCCATCATACAAGTTTCAACACTTCCAAATCAAGCCATGGCTTAAAATAATAGTCTTTAAATCTGTTTTTTAGCTTCAGTGCCATCTGCTCAGTACAGCCAGGTTTACAGCCTTTCCAGATGCCATTTCCATTCATTAAGGCCCAATAAGGTATGAGCTGTACAGTGTCTGATCCAAGAAATCATAATCTTAAGACATACATACTTACTGGTAGCTATTGAGAGCGCTTCTGCGGAGCTGTGAGTGCTCCCAGCAGAGAAGTACATGGACTTCTCTGTAGTCACATCCCAGCCACCATCCCATGTGACTGGGCCACTGTCAGCAGACTCAGAAGTCTTTTCTCTGTAGAAGAGGAGAGGGGGTCATGGAGATGGCAGCAAAGCTGTTCCTCCCAGGTGCAGGGGATCCTGAAAATACACCCAAACTCTGGTCAATCCTCCCCCAATACACCTACATGCCCACCACACAAGCTTCAACAGACACCTCAAGAACTCAGACAGGTAACATATGTTAGCACACATCACCTAGGTACCAAAGACCTGAGCAAAAGTCTATTGAACTACTTCATCTGGCTCAGGAAGGGACAACTGACACCTCATTTGTCACTGTAAGTACCTGCTTCTCAGGTGCTTCACAAAAGAAGCAAAACCATCTGGTTGCACAGCAACTACTCTTCCTGCCTGGAATTCTGAGCCTACATGGCAGATCAAGGAGAGGCCGTATCAAACAATCAAGTATGGCAATGACATGTTCTCTGCTGCTGTCGTATGGCCCAAGTAGCTGCTTGGGAAGTCCAGGCAGCCACTTCCTTCCTTTGTTTAGTGTCCTGTTGCATGGAGAGATCCTCCCTTGCCCAAACAGCAAGGCGCCTCACAGCCATGGTAGGCTGAGCCAGACTTGGGGCTCTTTCCAGCACACCCTTCTAGTTGCAGCCTGAGAGCCAGTGAGCTGATGCAGCTCTGGTCAAAATGAACAGGGCTGACAGCACCAAAAAGAACAAGGGCAGCCCAGCCACCTCCCAGCTCATCTAATCCTGCTGATCCTTGTCTGTGAACGGTGACTTCTCTTCCTCTGCTGGTTTCCTGGCCTCTTGGGAAGGAGGAAGAGAGAGTTTCCTGCTCTGCAGAGACACAGTTTGACAGAAGCATCTGCAGCCTCCACAGCCCTGGGATGGCAATTATGAGCCCTTGGCTCTGCCCCTGTACAGCCAAAGTCACATACAATTCACCAGCAAAGGTGCAACCCTAGCATCTGCCTCATGGATCACGGATAATCACCATTAATCTCTCCAGCTGCTCCATGCTCTCCCACCACTGCTATTGACAGAGACAGGAAAAACACTGGAGGAAACAAGCCTTTTCTGTGAGTGCCTCAGCTAAACTGAATCAAAACTTGTTAGTTCTTGCGAATGTTCAAGACTGGTGGCCACTGAGGGGTCTTCAGAAATGCTACTATATCCCTTATGTTGTTGGACATATTTAACATACAAAGGCTTTACATACTGGTCATATAAACAACAATTCAGGGCAGCAATAAGACACTCAAACCAATGGTTCATTAATAACTTGGCATTCAGTATAAGCTTTTTCCTCTCTAACCAAAACACTGCCCATTATCAAAGCAGGCTCAGAGTTTATTGACATTTTTTCATTACTATTTTACTATAAAAACAAAGTGAAGGTACTAAGAAATCAGCACATGTAAACTAAAGAAAATTCCCTGAAGGAACCACAAATAATCTGCCAAAATCTGGTAGGATAAATAGAGCTGTAATATAAGGGCCACATGCTTTCCCCTGCCTTTACAGGGGCAGTCCATGCCAGCAGCCTGAACAACCTCACTGGTATGGCTTCCAAAAGTCTTCCCCAAAACCAGGTATTTGTACAGGGATCATACTGTAATCCGACCAGGAAAGGAGATGTGAAGAGCCTGCTACCCACTTCCTCCCATGACTGTTCCTGTTTTCTGGACCTTTCCCTTCAGTTTTCAACAAAGGGCAGAGTTAAACTCAATTCAAAGTAGGTAGAAACAGGCAGAGCTTTATTTCAAACATGCCTCTGTTGCTCAGAGCAGTACAACTGCAAGAACAGGGAGGAAGGAGGGAAAGAAACCAAGAAGGCTTTGATAATGATAATAATTCTGAGTATGCTAACATCGTATAAAATAAGGCAGGGAGGATGGCAGAGATAATGGCTCCATGAGTTGCATTTCCCTTTTGGACAGGACATAATGAGATAACCTTTGCTGTACAGAAGAGTCTCCTAACAGAGAAAAGGCAAAGGCTGGCAAAGGGAGAGCAATTTGGAGCCACAGAAACCTACTGCCCCCTTACCAGTGCTGGCCAACAGGACCAAGTTTTCCTAGCGAGAGGAGAGGAAACTAACCATTCCCAACTGCTGGAAAATAGTTTTCCCTTCTCCTTGGGCATTACCTGGCCACTCATACAGATCCTCAACCTGCACACCTGCCCCCAGTTTCCACAGATGTCATATATGTCCTGCTTAGCAGGGCCCTTGGCTCAAGCGGTGATACAGAGAGGACAAATGCACTCTACAGTGCTTCTTGAAGCCTGGACAGGCAGAAATGAGCTGACTGTGCTTGGAAGCTCCAGCAGACTCCAGGGAAATACATGAAACTGCACAAAGCAGTTGCTGTGCTGCTCTTTGGAAAGAGCCACAGCAAAGCTGCCTGCAGCCCCGTGCAGATTATCCTACAGAGCCAGGGACTGTTTTATACCTGTCCTCTTCTAGAAAGTGCTGCTCCCCCTCAAATACCCCAGGAGCACTTAGAAATGCTGCAGCCTTGCAAGGCCTGCAGACTATTCAGCTGCCCATGGAAAAGGCCCAATTCAGGAACATTAAAATATGCCCCCAAAACTATATGAGCGAAATCATCACCAGGTACAGAGTTCCTCTAAGCAGTGAGCATGAAGAAGCCTCCTTCTGCAGAGAGCCACAAATAAAAAGCATTGATGGTGTGCTGCCATGAAGGTCCAACTTAGTCCCAGAGCTGACAGGGCAGCAGGATAGAGTTTCCTCTTGTTTATATCTCAAGTCCATTCCAGTACCTCTTTCCAAGAGCTCCTTTGCTGATAAAGCAAAGTTTCAGCTAATGAGACTATTTTCAGCTCCAATTGCTGAGAGAAGGTGAACCTTTACTAAAGCCTCCTCAACACTAACAAGCACATTATTGCCGAGGGGAAAGAAGGAAGGCAAAAAGCTGGGGGTGGGCCTGTATCTAGGTCAACATCAATCTCTCTTTGTCACCTACAGCCTTGTTTTATGGGAAGCATGTGGATAATAAATGGTGATTATGGAAAGTGGAAGGGAAGAGGCAATCCTGAGAAATTTTTAGATAGGAGAGAAATTACATTAATAGGAGATAATACAGAGCTGCAAAATTGTTATAAAAAAGGCATCAGAAGAGCTCTGTAATTGGGGTTATTAGACACAACTATATCAGGCTTTTTTTTTTTTTTTCTTTTTGGGGGCATGTCACTGTGATGGATGTCACTTTCAATAGTCATAGTAAAAGTAAAATATCTGTGTTAAAGACAAGTACATTAACTTTTATATTGGTATAATTTACTACATTATGAGTTCCCAACATTCAGGAGCTAAAGGCAAAATCCTCTTCCTTATGGTGTTGATACTGAGGCATACACTTTACAGGAAGAAGTGTTTCTTTGAATATCTATTATACATGAAATAATCCTTTTAACTTTCCATTCCTCTTGTCAGGAGAGACAAGGGGCAGAAGAAAGGGGTAAACTACTCATGTTGCTAACACACATCATGAGCTGGATTTGCCATTGCCCTCTATCTGGTGAAGTCGTTCACTGCTGCTTTTCCAGCCATACACGCAAGAGATTAGTTTGCTACATAGGAAGGGACAGAATGGACTGGACACAGTAGCTACCATTTTGAAAGCTAAACATGCATCAATATGATATTGAAGATAACAGTAAGGGTCACTCACTTGCCAAAAGTACACAAAAGCATTCTCCAGCAGAAAACCTGCTTGCAGCACTGTGCTGGTTTACAGCAGGATTCGGTAACGGGAAGGCGGAGTACTCATCTCTCAAAGCTGAAACAATGCTGTACCTGCTACCGCATTACAGCCACGTGCACTTGAGGAGCTTAGAGTGATAAACAGAACAAGTCAAGCCTCAACTTGTTTCTATCTGTTCTCTGTTGCAGGAGCTAAATGACTGCTAAAGCAACAGACTTGGTAATTCCCAGGCTGTAAGCAGAAATCACAGAGGCCTCAATACAAGCGTGAGGTCAGGCTTAGGCTCAAGGAGGAAGCAGGGAGGAAGCTGGCTCATGGTGAAGCCCTTGGCTCCAACAGCAGGAGGGGTTTGTTCTGCTCTCAGGCTACCTCCCCAAGCACCTCTGTGCCCTTGGGCAAGTCACTGCTTTGACTACTCCTTCCAAAAAGTGAATGCCTCCAGCTAAGCACTGTGATTGCACAGGGACAAGCACAATGAGGCCTGGAGGGACTACAGCAAGAATCCTTCCTGCTGCAAGACAGACTAGTTCTGAGATGGTATGGAGCTCAAAGGAAACCAGACTGTCCATATCAAAGTCAAAAGCATTCTTAGAGAATCTACTTCAAAACTGCACGGAAGAGGACTTGATACCACTGTTGTCTGATACCACTGTGATACCACTCAACGATCTTTAGGGTCCCTTCTGACCCAAACCATTCTATGATTTCAAAAATGGGGTGGGCATCCAGGGGCAGAACTATAGCAAGTTTTAATAGTAGCTAAAAATCACAAGAGGACAAGTTTTCCTTCTTCCTGCAATCCAGACCACATATGTGATACAACAGAAGCACATTTAGGTGGGCTCCTGCTTTCACGTAAGCACTCTCAGGATCTCTTAGCCAAGATCCCATGCCTGTAACAGCAATAAGACCTAACAGCTCTCTCCAGCCACTATATTCCTGAGGACCAAGGGGTCTGTAGGGATCTGAACATGAAGGTAGTTCTCCCTACCCTCATGTTTTGTTTGTGAAATCAATCAGTTCTTTTGCCTCCATAAGGCAGACCTTGCCACCAGCTCTCACAGCGTTAGCACAAAAAGCCCAACCAGGGTTATGTGTAGCACAGAACAGGCACTGAGAAATGCAATCAGCTCCCCCAAGCTGCACTTTTCCAATTGCAAATTACAGAATAGCTTCAATGTTAAGAAAGGATTAAACAACTCTGGTTTGTTTCCAAAACAAAACACCGCAGTGTGGCATTACTTAATGCCATGCCACCCAAATGGAATCCAATACTTCAGTCCAGCCCAAACATTTTTCTTCCATGTGTTCAGCTCATTAATTGAGGATTCAACTGTTTATGCCCTACTATGTGCTTGTTTGGGTTTTTTTCTTTTTCATAGTAACTGCAAAGCGACTGCTGCCTACACACATAAAAATGCTTTAGCTGGTGCCTCCAGAGTGAGACAAGACAAACAGGAAGATTCTCTCCTTCCTTAATCTCTGAGATAGATGACCTCACACCTACTGGAGACCCTGACTTTTCTTTCCTTGCTCCTCACTTTGTGACCAGAGTCTGCTCTCCCTACCTCTGTGCAACTGCACAGTTGTCTCTCTAAAAGGTAGAGAGCAGGAAGCTGGCTTCACGGCCTTATCCACCCTAGCTCACGGTACTAGACACAAGGTATCTAAAGATACCTGCCATGTCCCTGCCCTCTACTGTTTCTTTCACAATGGTTAGTCTGCTGAGAAAATATTTACTTTGCATTTGAGAAAAGGTCATGGGCTGGTGGTGTAAACCACTCTCCCCTGAGACAATAGGAATGGGAGTCAGATTCTAAAAGACAAAAATCAGCCTGGAGTCTTTTTCCTCCTCCTCTGCTTCTTCCCACATCCTATTCAGATGGCATAAAAAGGCTCTCAGTAGCTCCAAGCCCAAAGAAAGAAGGACATATTTCACGTCCCCCCATGAAATGTACCTCTATCAGTCCCTTGTACAGCTCTAAGCAGGAAGCAGGGCTCACCCTAAATAGAACTGAGGTGGGTAACAAAACAGGAAGATTCATTTCCTGTAGCACCACAAGGCTGGCAGGAGTAGTTCCCTGACCTCGTGTGCTTTCTGAAGACAGTTGTCCAAGGCAGCACAAGCAAATGCATGAACTGGAGCCGGGGCCAGTGGCACTTGACTGGCCCTACTGTTGAAATACACTTCGTTAGGTGTGCTTTTTATACCCAGCTGTAGAAGCAGTGACACAAGAGCACATCAGGGGCACCAGAGTGCTCTAGCACAGCAGGGGATGCAGGATATGAAATGACTTTGGCAGCAGAACACTTGGTCAAAGGAAGCAATGTGCTTTCCTGTGTACAACACAGCATTTTGTGTCCATTTCAGGTTTGCTTTTTACCAGCAACTTGGTGGTTCTTAAGTGATTTCATGTTCACAAAGAACCAAAGTCATAAACACTCAATCATTTCAATGAAAAAAAAAACAACTCCCACTCAAATGCAAGATACAATAAAGTTAATAAACTATTTATGTACGTGTAACTATGTAGCTACAATACCAGAGTACCCATCTGTCAGTACAAAATACCCCCTAGTACAGTGACCAGCCACACAACAGAAAACCTATATCCTGCAAATGCAACTGCCTGAGCAACACTAAACCTAAGTCAAAGACCACTAAACAGGACATTGGTTTCAGCAGCTCTGGACCAAGCCCCTGCAGCACATGCATAGTTTCACCATTTCTTTGCTTGCATAGGGATAGTTCTCTCCATTCAGAGCAACAACAGAACAACAGCTGTTTAACATGAAGTAGTGGTAGGAAAGAGCAGACTTACCAGGGAGGAGGGTGACTGAAAGAATATATGCTTGGGGAATATACACAGGAGAAGAAAAAAGGAATTTTAACAAGGACAAAGATCACTGGTGTATAGATCCCTATCTGGCTTTAAACAATTCAGCTCCCATGCTGTAACACCACAACTACAGCAACACAGCTTCAGTGTGTGCAGTTCTTCCTGCTTCAGATCCTAAAGATGAGGTTTCACAACACAGCTGGTTCAAACTAAGACTCTTATTTCATTTCACCCCCATTCAGTTCTCTCCACAGCACAGCCTCACTCTTCCCCAGCCCAGATGCAAAATCGGTCTGATCCCCTGAAAACTGCTTCATCCCAAAGAGCAGCAAATAAGCTCTTAGGGAAAGAAACAGTCGTAGATGTTTGCAGAGTATGAGCAAAGCCAATCCAGAAGGTAGGTGAGCAAACAAGGTGTCTGCTTTTTGCAAAGTAAAGCAGAGTTCTCCAGAAAGCACCTAACTTCATTCATTCACCCCCAGAATCATCCATCCTCCCACTGCTGACCCAGAGTTTTCTACACACAGTCAAGGAAGATACTATAGGTAACAACAATTACACACTGACTTCACACACCAACAAAAAAAGCAAACTGTGGCTGCATCAGGACTTCAAATTACTTTGATACCTTCACAGTCACCAAACATGGTAACTCTGGCAGATCGTATTCCCTGCTCAGTCCTCCAGCCAATCCCTCCCTCCTTCCAAGAGGCTCACAGTCACTAATGGTTATTCCTTTCTATAGAGCACTTACCAGCAACTCAGAGGTACTGCACCATTGCCTTGCAAAGTCCCACTATGTTTTGCTTGCAGCCAGCTCAGTTGTACATGAAAAGGATGGAGAGGTGGGTTCGCTCCTCGTTCAGTCACTTTATCCAGGCCTGCAAGACAAAACAGGTAGGGAGTGCAGAGAAAGGACAGCTGGGAAAGTTGCCAGAATTAAAACATTAAGGAGGAAGAGTTGCCACTACAACATGTTGCAAGGTAAAGCCCCCCACCCCACCCCTCCACCCCACC
>JAOEHY010000474.1:0-37918 GCA_025447955.1 Psilopsiagon aurifrons | reverse complement strand
CACCCCACCCCAGAGAACTGCCTCTGTACAAAAGCACATGGGATATAGCAAGGCATGTACTTGGCCCTTGCTTTGCTTCAGTTTCCTAATCCAGCACAAATGCACTTGGGGATTTATGGGGTTTTGGAAGCTTCCAGAAAAGCTCAGGGCCTGTTCCTTAGGTTATTGTTTTCCCATCTGTTTCTCTTCATTTTATTCCATCACAAAGGCCCCATCGTGGGACATAGGAATGTGACCGGAACAATAGGCAAAACTTGCTGCCTCCAGAAGCGCTATGAGGGCAGTGCCGCCATGGCAGGATGGGAGCCAGCACCTTCTATATTTAGTCCTTTCTTGCTTACTCCAGATCACATTTGCACCCCTCACTTCAGAAGTCAGGAGGCTTCCACCACACCACTGTCCCTGAGCACTGTAGATGGAGCAGGGCCCATGAACATGAAACATTCATTTCCCTCTAACAAATGCTAACAGGAAGACTTCCTGCTCCCTCCTCCCCTTCCCAAACAGCTATTTTGACAGACTTTTTTCTTCATATAAGCATGCTAAACAAAACCATCTTCTTCTCTGCAAGGCTGGCTGCCTTGGAGCAGCACCAGGACTCCAGAGATTGGACAAGCACTGTCTGTCGGAGCAGGGTCCTACAAAGAGGCAGAAATATGTGAGCTCGTTTCTCCCTCATGTCTGAGCTAAACTCACCAACCCACAAAGACTTGTCCCAAGCCCACACCTCAACACCCAAGGGCAAGTGAAGGAGAACCAGGTCTGAGCCCCCTTATGGCCTCAATCACTGCCACAGCACGAACATACATCTCCAAAACACAGTGGGTAGGGGCTGCTGAGGAAAAAGAGCAGGTCTTACTGTAAAGCCTTCCACACCATGTCCCAAGGCACCTCTCTACCACTTTGAAGGCTGAGGGGGCTCTTCCCTCCAGAAAGCTAAGCAGACTGTGGCATTAACTGCAATGCCATTCAGCACAACTCATTTAAATCATCAAGGCAAGGAGATCCTGCTTTGATAATGCCAGAGCAAGAGGAAAACCCATCATCTTTTCCAGAAACACTTACCTAAGAGCTGTGTCATTTGAAAACAGTTCGATGCTGGACAAGTCCTCTTTCTGCCGCTTCAGCAAGGGTTGTAGACTATGATCACTCTGCACTTTGACTCTCCAATTCTTCCAAAGGCTGTTGGATCCCCAGTGAGCGGTCTGAGCACATAGGAGCCCTCCCGGGCACCTTGCTGTCATCTGTGTTACTGCCCCTGTTACCAACATGTTTCCACACCCTGCTTTTTCTCCTGTAGGCATTCCCACCACTGTCAGTTCCCCATTCCTTTGAAAGGCCTCCCACTATAAGTGGTTGTTCCCAAGGAGAAAAGCTGATGCTGAATGGGATATAAGAATGTTTTTTTCCCCTTTAAAGTATGTCACCAGAAAATCAGTGGTACCCTGCAGTGCCCAAGCATGGATGGCAAAATTATATTCTGGGGGTATCACAAACCACGCCACTAATTTGCTTTGTGGCCTCAAACTTGTGGCACGTTACATGTTCCTCCTCAAGTTACTTGAGTCCAAGAGCTGCTCTGAGGCACAGGTGCTGAGGAGTGTTTGAAAAGGCATGAACAAAAGCAGCACAGTTAGGAGGGTGAGCAGATTGTCTTCCTGCAGCTTGGGACCCACCCAGCACCCCTGCAATGCCAGCACAGGCATGTCAGCTGCACTCATCTGCCATACAAATCCCTTCTCCTTTACTTCTTCTGTGCCCTGGAGCCTGGCTTCCCTCTGCTCGTGTTGAGGAGGCAGTGTCTGGTCAGCTCTCTGAACAATGAGCACATACCTGCAAGCTGTAAACCAGCTCGAGTGCCCAGTGAGTCTGAAAGGAAGAGAACGCTTTCCATACAGGCATTCCTGCAGCTCTTGAGACAGCAGTCATTTATCCAAGGTAGAGGAGAGAAGAGTGCTGGAGTTTCTAGTGGAAGAAGCTGACAGAGAAGTAACAGCAGCACTTGGGCCTTGCTTGGCCACCAAAGCTCTGAATAAAAGAAAAATAATAATCATGATGCTCCATCTTGCCAAAACTTTTCCTTACCTCTTCCTCTCCCAGATATGCCTCCCTAGAGCAGACAAGATGAAGCTCAGACCCTTTGGAAACCTTAGCTTCCGCAAAGGCATGAGTTCTTATCACCTCAGAAGCATAACAGTGCCCAGGCTGAGGGCCACAGCACTGTCACTAAGCAAGAGAAGATGTTGCCAGGGAGAGAACTGATCCAGCCAAGGACAGACAGGTCAAAATCTGAGGCACACACAAGGAACAGCAAGTTTCCTGAAGGTCACAAGGCAGGCTCCAGGGTAGGGCTGGAATATGACTAGAAGCCACACAATGTCTCTCCTCTCCAGACAGGAGCCTCCAGCACGCTTTGTGGCTCTAGGATTACGTTCAGCTGCAACGCAACCCATTCCAGTAAGGAAGAAAAAGAGAAAGATATATCAATGTACATGTACCAAAAAGCCTCATTTCCTCTATCCTCCTGACCAAAAGAAAGGAAAGCTTGTCCCTCACTCTGGCATTTCCAAGCCTGCTATTCTTCCGTCCCCTCTTTACCCCTGAAGGATGCAAACCCTGTCTTCTTTCAGCTAAGAATGCAGCTGCCAGAGATACTAACTTTTGGTAAGTCATGCTTCAGCATTAGCCACGTTCATCTGCAGGACACAAGCACTGATGCTAATTCTAATGCTATCTCCCAAGATCATTACTCTGCAGCTGATGAACAAAGGCCCCATCAGAACACATCCCTATAAAAGACACAGGCACCTCCAAAGCCATGTTCCAAGACAAGAAGACATCTTTACACCCTTCAGTCCATGGCACTCGAGGCAATATTTTTGTACTGATACAGCATTTCCTCTGCTGCAGAGCCAAAAGGTTTTCAAGACACCAAACAAACCTGAGAATCACAGAGTGCAAGCAGAGACATGCAGCACGGAAGACTTCCCAAGACACCAGGTCAAAGTACTGTTAGCACAGACAGCACCATTTCAAAACCAATCCACTTCAGAATCCAACAGGACTCTCTTCACCATGCAACTTCATCTCACTCTGCCCCTACAGGAACATTTTCCACGTCTCAGCAGCACAGTAAACAGAAACACCTTTAATTTCAAACCTAGATTAATATCACCAGTATTAGGTGACCCTCACCTTTTAATTCTCAGAGCTCTTCTCTCCTCATCCCATTTTCCTCACATCCATTTAGAAGAGTTCTCCTAGAAGCCAGATCTAGTCTGTCTCCTGCAGATACAGAGCATGCACATCCTTTCAGGGAGCCACTGAAAAATCATCTTCCTTTATGGACCCCAAGGGGAAGGTGTGGGTGCTCAGCCCTGCTGTTCCACCACTATCAGCCACCAGAGCCCAAGGAAATCACTTATTTCTCACCAGCAGAGCTGGGCAGCAAGGCCCAATGATACAGCCACTTTCTACCTGGGTGCAAGGCACAAGATGATAAAGACAAGTATGCAGCAGGGAAGGAGGGAGGTGGTAACAGGCTTAACAGAGCCTTGCAGAGCACGGACAGAGAATAACAGACAGACAATATAATACCAGAAGCTTTAACTGAGTAAGGATTATAACTTTACAAATAACTGCAATCAATGCATATGCACAAACATTTGCGGTCACCAGTGCAATTCCCCCCCAGGCTGAGGGATCCACTGGATACACATGTTCAAATGTGCACAACACCAATACTGCTCAACTAAAAATCCTTTCCCATAAAGCCACACAGACTCCCTTGGGCAGAAGCCAAGCAGTTAAAGAAAGAAGCCTATCCAAAGTGAGAACTCTTCAGAGACATTTCACCATCTGGAAAGAGGAGGGGGTCTTACTCTGAGAAAGCATGGACTGCCTGACCTACTGCAGTTACACACATGCCTCATTCAGTGGTAATTCCTGGGAAGAGCACTGTATCATACCCACTGCCTGGACCTGCAGTGAGGAAAGGGCCTGATTCTGCTCTGCTCTCCAGACAAGAACAGAGACAAAGCCCAAGATGGAATGATAGCTGGCCATTCAGTGTTTTTTCGTGAAGCCAGGCTCACAGTATTATTGCTGACAAACAAAAGCCACTGCTGTTAGTGTGGGCTTCTTAATTTCCTTTTATTGCAGCCCCACCCATGTCATGTAAATAAAGCTGCAGTTTGCTTCCTTAGAAGCACTGGGGCAGTGAAGATTGAACTGAGCTTCAGGAGGAAACACAGCCACAGCCAAGGCAAGGACACTCACTACCCCCCTGCACCATTCCCTGAAGAGATCAGACACTCCCAACAAACAGGAACAAGTGCTTAGAGCAAAACAAGATCACAGGACCCAGCTCTCAGAAAGCCTTTGATAAGCAAGCTGGACTGGGGCAGCAGTGGTCAGAAGAAATTAAATCTGACTCAGCTCCGTTCAGAGATCTGCCCTTGTAGGCCCTGTCCTGGTAAAGCATGGCATTTCAGATTGCCATATAAAATCTCTGCAGTCATAAGAGGTCTGTCTCCTGGTGGGCTTCCAAGAGCTCAGCTAGGCAGAGGCACCAGCCATATGGATGCAATTGCAAATGCATGACCTTGGAGAGACATGGCCCAGAAGAAAATAACACATCCAGATGCTCTCATCCTATTCCCTTTCTGACAAGGGACACAGGCGACATGAAACATACACAGAAAGTCTCATCTGGGAGAATTCAATCTGTATCAAGGCTCTGATCCCTACTCTTTCACTCAACACTGGCCCAAGGAAGCCTTGGTACCCCCACCTCTCTCTTGTGGTGGCAAACCAGAACCAGAAACACTTCTCTAGAGGTAAGATGCCAAACCCCACTGTCTTAAAGCTGAAAGCACATCATCAGTCAGTGCCCTCAGTCACTTAAGAGAGGGGCCCCAGCAGCAGCTCAGCCTGAAGAGACACCAACCCAGTGTAAGGTCCCAGGGCTGGAGGAAGAGGAAGGACAAGAGGGCACAGCTGCTGGACATCCTGTTGGACAACATACAGCTAGAGACAGGTAGCCAACGGATCAAACATTATTCAGCACAAATAAAAAAAAGCTCTTTCCAGCAGCCTCTGCATCACAGCTGCTCATCCATATTTCAGCCCTTTGACCCTGACAACCCTTCTGGCTGAGAGATAGGGCCCATCATTTCATCTGCTCCCTCCCATCACTCTCTTGTTCTAACATCCTCAGCCCACCCACCTCCTCTTGCTACAAAGCTGACAGCTTCCTTCACAAGGTCACCTCCCTGCGAAAAAAAGAACAACTCATCAGGACGCCAAGTTTCCTGGATGTCATCTGACCAGGATGGGGAAGGAGGACAGGTCTTCCTCTAGATCACAAAGATGGAATTAGTTGAAGCAGCTCCCATCAACTGAGCTGCAGTATCCAAGATGGTATTTTGATTCCAGTCCTACAGCCAGAGGCAGCACAAGGCCAGGCAAGGAGAGATGACATGATCTCTCAAAACTGCCTTCCACTATAGCACAACATATCATCTGTGTTATTAGAAGGCTTTTTGTGACTGAATGAAATAACACTCTACAGCTCTTGATTCCTACCTTGGGGCAGCAACAGCATTTCTCCTTCCCATCTTTCTCCACAAAGGAGATTAAATATCAGAAATGAATCAAAATGCAATCAATCATGCAAGGCAATCTGCCAAAGCAGCAAAAAGGAAGGGAGGGGGGAGAGAAGGTACCTTAGTACTGATGTGACTTGTTTAAATGCTGCTACTGAATGCCAGATCAACCCAAGACTCTGAGAGACCAAGGAAGAGAACATAAAAGTGGGGAGCTTCCTCCTACACTGGAGGATGGGCACAAACACAAGTCACTTCTCAAGTTATCAGATCACTCAAGAAAAGGGACAGACTGAGCTAGAAGAGCTGAAGACACAATACAAGGCTAGTCCAGCTGGTTCTGGGAACTCAGATCTGGCAATGATCTAGAAAGGAGAATGAGACTCAAATGTATGCACTATTTCAGGAACTGAGGAAAATGCACCCCTCTCAGCTCAAAAGATTACACAGCTCCAAAGGGCTCTGGGAAGTCCCAGCCCATGAGACCCTCTCACAGCAGAGGGTGCAAAGATCAACCTCCACATCCCCCCAGACCTTGATGGGTGTCTCCACTTGATGGGTGTTTCCACTTTTCAAGAGCAGTTACAAAGATGGAGCCAGATTCAGCCACAAAAGCACAAGCTGCTGGGGCTGGAAGCAAGAGAGGCTGTTTTAATGCCTCTCTTTACTTTAGCCACATTAGGCCAAAGACAGCTGGAGTCCGAGAACAGTTCTCTGAACCAGAGCTCTGCTGTGCTACAGTGCTTTGCACAGAGATACAGAGGCGGCTTTCCTCTCCTAACAGGATCTGCCTGCACAGGGCATCTGGGTAGCCTGGAAGCACAGCATCCACGCTGCAGACAGAAACTGCCACCAAAGAACAGGGTGACTTCAGAAAGCACTGCAACATCTTGTCAAGGGTTCCTGAAACCCCAACCACCTCAAATCACGTGCCATCAGGGTGTGAGGCTGGAGAGCACAGGCCAAAGTTCTTCAGAAATGGCTGTATCACCTAAATCTTCATGTCAAGAAGCAGCAGGCAAACCACAGCATAAAGAGAGATGGGAAGGCAAAGCAGAGAAGCACCAGAAACCATGCCGGAAGGACAGAAAAACCACACCAAGTACTGGAGGAACAAACTGCAGGTCTCAAAGGCGTACATGCACTCACACAGGCACAGTTTCTTGGACTGTTTGTCAAGCTCAGGAAGGAAGAGGGGTCAGACTGCCAGAAAGATCAGAGATGCTGGGGCTGTCATATGACTCTCCCTTTAAGAAACAAAACCCACAGAGTGTGCATACACAGACAGAAAGGAAGCTACAAGGAAAGCCATGAAAACAGCAGAGGAAACCTTAACCCCACCCCAGAGGTGCTACCTCTAACTAAACCCCATCCCAGAAGCTAATGAAAATCACAGCCAAACTCACATCATTTCAGGCAGACAGGGGAGAATTTTCTGTACTCCCCTGGTCCCTCTTGCCAACATAGCAACTGGACAAATCCTTTCTCAGGCTGGCTATGTGAAGGACAGCAAACCTTGCCCACTCCCAAGCTACTCCTAAGGGTGCTCAGCTCCCTTTGGAAAAAACACTTGCTTATGCAAGTGCACAGACATGCCAAATATTCCTTCCTCATTCCCAGGAGCTTTGACTCCAGCCGGTATAAAAATCAGTAGAGTCAACTGAGCTACTGGCTGTGGACGCAGCTAGAAATGAAGGAAGGTCTGGCCAGCACAGACTGTGCCCTGGGCTAGGCAAGAGAGTTTGCCCTCTGTCCTGTCAGGAAAGCCCTACACAAACTCCTCATGTAACCCTACTCTGTTTACAAGCACTGCAGAGAAAGGGAAGAAGACCCTCAGCAGGTTAAGAGGACATCAGGGCATGGCTGAGACTCCCATGCCTGCAAACGCAGAGACACCCATGGAGGGGGGCCAGAGTAGGAAACACATCAGAAGAGCCATAGAACATCAGATGCTCTCCTGCTCTGATTTTTAGCCGCTCACACATGAAGCCCAGATGGTTTCCAGAGTGAGGGAGAAGGGTGTGCTGCTTACACAAGCAATGCCATATTTCAGTAAATATCATATGCCATCCAGACATTCTGGACCGGCTCCAATTTCCGTTAGGCTTTGCTCAACTGGGGACCTGTCTCCTCCAGCAGACAGCAAACTCCATTCGTGCTAATGCATGTCTAAGGCAGATCTGTGTCTCAGGTAGAAGCACATTTTTACCAGATGATCCTTGTTACACCTGGCATGAAGAGAGGATTTCCAGTGTTCAGCCAATCATCCTCTGCTGCTCAGCTCAGCTCAGAATTAACTCTTCCTCACCAGCTCTGCGTAAGACTGTGCAGGCCACAGCAACTTGCTTCTCCCACTCACCTCTCTGGGGCTCCTCAGAGTTTCCCCAGGTTCCTTTCTCATGGTCCACCCAAGAATGTCCTGTGTACCTGAAGTGCTAGGAAATACCACAGCTATTTGTCTGATAACTGTCAGAAAAGACAACATAGTAGATAGTCCCTGGAGATTAGGTGTTAAAGTCTCTTTGTAGCCTCAGATAGAAAAGAGTATCTTGAGTTCTTTCCTTTTCAAGGGATATCCATTAAGCTTGTCTCTAAGCTGATAGGGAAGAGCAGAAATAGGAAACATTTCAGCAACCACCTCTTTAACACAGTAAGTTTAAAGAAATGGGGGAATTTTCCATTGTATATATAGTCCCAGGGACAGACTTACTGAAATTCTAAACACAATTTTAAAACACAGTCTCCCCAGTCCTAGTAACTGCTTGCGACACCAGGATGCTGGAGATCTCTGCACAGCCTGTCTAGTAGCTTATCTGGCTTTGCAATCTTACACTAGCCAAGGCAACCAAGGCCTCATCAGAGAAATTCTTGCAGGTACACTCTTTAGCCAAACTCACCTTTTCAGGACAGAGTATGCCAAATACAAGTGTCTCTCAACCTGCCAAGGTGCAAGTGTGACCATGAAAGCGCAGCAGTAGCAGGAATTGACAAAAAAAGAGGCAGGAACAATTCCCCAAATTACCAGCCTATGTTTTCTCTGACCAGAACTCCAGTGCCTACTCTTCTTTCAAAAAGCAGAGCACATATTCCAGGCAGCTTTACTCACATCCTCCCTCTCACAACCAAGCACAACTCTTGCAGTCTTGGCAGGGAGGCTCCATGTCTGACTGCTGGCAAAGATGACAGAAGCAGCACCCCCCTCCTACAGCCCTGCACGAGACACGCTGGAATGGACAACAACTTTGCTGAAGCCAAACCAGAAACCTGACAGCTTTTCTGGCATTAGTTTGGACACTGAAGCTAAAAAGCACACACATTCATGAGCCAGGATGGTGTGGGTTTAATGTAGAAAAGAGCAAGTTTTGTTCCACTTGAGCTATGGGTTTAGTTGGGGTTCACCAGTGTTAACATATGAGTCACATTCAAGAGCTAGAGCAGCTGTGGACAGCCTGTGTCCCTGCATACATCTAATGGGCAGGAGCAGAAGGTGGGCACTGAGGCACTGCTGAAACTGTTCTTACCTTCTTAAGGAGCACTAACATCAAGCCCACTGAGGCTTTCTAGCTCATTTCTTTACTCTTTGTTACTTCCTAGCTCACAGCTGAGAGCATTCCCTCTTCCCAGGCCTCCCAGACTAAGTACCAGGCTGTGCTAGGTACTAGCTGTACCAGGTAAAGCTCACCTTCTCCCTGGTGCTGTATCTAAGCTCCCAAACAAAAAGAGACACAGTGTTCAGAGTAAAGACTCAAATAAACGTTTCTTTCTGGGAGCAATAGAGTTTAGTTTAAAAAAACAAACCAGGTAACTACTATATAAAGCAGCTTTCACAGATGAGAGCTCCAGGCTCAGACCATGAGCAAGCATCGGTACCCTTAAGCCCTGTTGTCAGCTATTACACACATCCATCCCTATAACAAGGAGGAAGAAACCAAAAAACCCCTTAAATCAGAACAGCTGGTAACATATTCCTCAAAACCAAGTTCTAACTCTGAGTTTATAGCACACACACCACCAGCATGCTGCGGTGCACCTCTCCAGTCACTTCGATGGCTTCTTCAGCACCCCGGAAGCTGGTGCTGGCCTTATTTAGACACTTCACTCAGTTCCTTCGCAAGTTCTGTGTATGTCTCCCACGTTTGCTCCTTTTGTAGGACTCATGCTGTAAATCTTGGTATTGCTACAGCAATTTCCCAGTCTAATCACATGCCTTGTTGCATTACCACAGCAGTGATAGCTGGTTGAACCACACACCACATCCTTTGCAATTGTTTCGATTACTCACAATTGACTTATTTATTAAATTTCAGCTTGCTGAGCCTTTTCAGAAGGTGAGCAAGATCCCTGTCACCCTCCTTGCTGTGACTAGAGTGGCACAGGGCAGGTGAGTAGGCTGTGAGTTTGAGCTGTGAAACAGCTCCAACAACTTTGTAAGGACATGCTTTCTCTGGCAGCCAAGCTGCCTTGCATCTAAACATCAGGACTAGAGTCCTGGGAAGTAAATGCTGGAATTGCAACAGAAATCAAAAGGGAAAGTAGATGCAAACAAAGCCTAAATTAATTCATGATTTTAGAGCAGACAAGTATTTCCACAGACTTGCCTACAGCATGGCACCAGCTGCAGTCCCCACATGCAGGCCTATCTCTGCACCCACCCTCACCTGCAGATCTACCTGAGAGGAACCCGTAACAGAGAAGTGAAGTGCTTCTAGATGCATGTAACTCTGCTTGGGAGGGATTTCCTACGCTTGGAACAAACAGCCTGATGGCTCCTGGCTGCTTCGGAGGCTCAACCCACCATCTTGTGCCTCACAAACACTCCTCTGACAAAATACTTTGACTCCCTGCTTTCAAAGGGGAACAAACAGAAGGCAAGTTCAGACAAGGCTCATGGCTGCTTGCCCAGCCAGGCCTCAGCTAGTCCTTCATAGTAAATATTTGTTCTTAATTACAGTGCCGTTTGCCCGGGGAGCTTGCCTGAAATGTGTAGGAGGGGGGGATTATGTTGTTGATAGGTAAATAATAGCTCTTTCATCCAGAGAACCCAGTGCATTCTCCAAAGATGAAAGCCTCCTGAATATTATCCCCATAGGTTACGGTAAGGATTTTAAATCTTTGTCCCACTCAGGGGCATGCCAAAAACTCCCACAGTAGGTTCAGAGAGAAGGCGATTGGTGTTTCTCTGGGACAGCTCCCCTTCCAGCCTTGCTGGAAGCAGGCATCAAGTGGGACAGAATCAGCACTAGCAACTGGCACAGGAACTGGCAGCATCTGGTCTGCCATTGTACAGTGAAGTGGGGACTGTCTGCTGCTGACCAGCATCATCAAGCACGTGCAGCTCTGCCACGCTCTCTCATACCTGGCCATCACACTAAGACACCAAAGCCTGCTGGCCAGTGCTAGATGGAGCCAGAAACAAACTCCATCCTTCCTGATCACCAGGTCCTGCTTTTGCCCAGCTGACAGTTATGCTCCTTCATGCCCAGCTCCTGTATGGCAATCTCCCAAAGGCCTGGAGCATCTTCTAGGGACAGACAAGGCACTGCCCAAGCACAGAGCAGCCACGTGAGGCAATTCCACAGACGCCATGTGGGAAGCAGCCACTTCTCACTCTTCCCAAGGGCTGACAAGCATGAGTTTTGATCTTCCTGCACTCAGCTTCCAAAACATCAAAAATACAAATATTTATCAGCAAGACTGCAGGCAATGTAAGCAAGACTGCTAACTTCTGCTCCGTCTGAGGAGGAGGCAAGAAGGGACTTCCTTGCACTACCACAAGAAAACCTATCTGACCCTCTGGGAGGTACTAAAGGAACACAAGCATTCCCCTCCTCCCCAAGCCACTTAGCTAATGTCACTGCCAAGGCATCCAGTATCCTGGAGTCAGAGATCAGAGCCAAGCTAGCTCCAGCCCCAAAATATATTACCCATTTCTTCAATAAAGAAGAAAAACAAAAACAAACAAACAAAAAAAAAACCCCAAAGCCCACTACAGGCAATCAAAACCAGCATCTACCCATCCTACAGCTCCTACATTCCTAATCCATTCACAGTAAACAAGCTCAGCACAGAAAGCAGCGGATAAATGCCTGTAAACACCAGAAATGAGAGGAGCCTTCAAAGAGCAGCTCTTCCCCCTTTCAGGGGAGGGCCAGACATGCAGAAGTCAAATGCTATAATATTTAAAAATCCAAGACAAAGTGCACTCCTTTCCTCCCATGTTGAGCACATCTTTCATGAGAGCTTTTTGCATGTCCCAGCTAGGCAGGAGCAGCCACAGAGACGATAATGGACTTCTAATGGCCAGGAAAGCAACACAAACCCTCCAGCACCACCTCTGCTGCTCTCCAGCTCCTTATCGTTTACAAGCAGACTTGCTGGCCTTGGTTTTGTTCCCCTCTCCAAACATCACCCAAGCCTCTTCTGGTTTTTTGCCCCTAAACTTTGCTTAACAAAACCAGTGCCATTCCCTCCTCCCAGCTGTAATGGGCTGGCCTAAAATCTGTTGCCAGCATGCAATAAATATTCGTGCAATTCCTTTCCAACTTCATTCATCACTCTCTAGAGCAACATTTGAATCATTTTGCATTTTTCCTCCCTTACCCAAGGTCTTGAAGTTCTTAAAAGATTTAATGTAGCCTCTGAAAACCCCAATCCAATATTCCCTACTAATATCCTCACAGTGAGCTAGAGTTCTTCAGTTTGACCCATACATGAAATCAGCTGTAGCACGAGCAGTGGGAAAAAGAAAGATTCTCTCCATGTATCCTCCCCTTTCCAGTAATACCCACATAGCTGGGGGACAGTCAGTCATTCCAGGCCCCAAATCTGCACTTCTACACCAGCCCCAACTCCATAAGCAGTTAACACAAACAGTTCATTGCATTATGTGAAGTAAAGGACAGCACTGGAGCTATGGGACAAGAAATGTAGCTGGTGTCGAGTCTTTCCTCTGGTATGTTGCCATGTCCTACCCACCTGAACCTCTTTATTACATCCTTCAGATGTTTACTTTGCTTCCTGCCACTAAATTCATCAGGCAGGCTTCCTTGCTATTATGGTATTACAAGGTACATGGTTAGAGGCACATTTTATAGTGCAGGAGTTAATCCTGTAAGTCTGTGTAAGAAATACAGTATATGTAGAACAGAAAGTCAATAAGGAGGGAAGCTCTGAAAGGCCACTTTCAAACAATTCTTATTTATCCCTGACTGAGGCTGAACCTTTAACACAACAGCCTGCCAATGAGCCTCAAATCTAGAACCTCCACTGTAAAAAAGGCGCCTTAAAACCAAAAGCACCATTAGGTCCCTATTGCTTGCCCATAGGCCACTCCTGAGCCTTTCAAAATCATATCACCAATTTATAACCTTGGAACTTGGTTTTAGAGCTAATACACCTTTTTTTCTTTTGAAGGAGGGAGGGTGAAAGGAAGAACCAGAGAGCATAAGCAAGTTTACCTACGGAGGGTTGAAAAAAAAATGTGTTCCAACAAAACAAATAACAAATTACTTTCACATTGATTTTTTTTTTTCTTTCCTGATCAAGATAAACTGCCTTAAAATTCTAGCACAGAGCAAGTGGTTCTCCTAACTCCATTCTCTAACAGAAATGCAGACTACTACCAGGGAAGCAGAGAACAGGGCTGAACAGATTTCTCACCAAAACCCATAAGCCCAAAGAGTTACCAGGCAATAGCAGCTACTGGTGACACCTTGAATGGGCTGACCTTGAGACCAAAGCAAAAAGCCTGATCCTTACAAGTCCTTTGAAATAATGAGAGGAAGGATGCCCACATACTGATGCTACATATGCCCATATTCATGCAAAGTTTAGGTGCACACCCCCTTACCTTTGGCAACACAGAGCATAAATATTCACCAGGGAATGGAGCAGGGCAGGGGAGACCAGAAGTAATACTGCACATCTTGTGAGTCACAGCAAGCCATAACAGAGGATTCATTAACTGGATTCAGGTGCTCCTATTAGCTTTGCCACTGCTGCACATCAGGCTGCAGAGTAATTAGGGCTGCAATTGAGAAGGATTTACCAGAACATTTTTTATTAAAACACAGTTGTTGTTGTTAATCAGTCTGACTAAAGTCTTCAGAGCTATTAGCCTGCTGCACAGGAATCATAATTACTTCATCCACTGGGGAGGAAGGCATCAAAGAAACTGCCTGGGATCATCTGCAGGTTTAGAGGACCAAAGGAAAGCCAAGGAATTCAACAGGACATCTCCCTTTGGCATCACCACAGGCTTTTGATCAGGTTTCCAAGTGGAGCACTTGGGAGGCCAGCAGGGAATGTAAGAACATCAAGCCTACACAGGAAGAATTTGCCATCGGAAGTATGCCAAGTCAACACCCAGATGTATTAGTTGACTCAGAGTTACTGCATAAGTCCTAATTGCTGCCTAAAAGTTTAGTGGTCCACCTGAATTACATGATGTCTATCTGTTGAGGATGTTTGGCCACCCAGCAGCATCTCACACAAGCAGGCCCAATATTTCCTCTTCCAGAGCCAGAACATTTTTCAGTGCAGACAGACTCAGCCACTCCAAATAGGCGTAAAGGGCAAGGATCTGCTATCACAGCAGTGGAGTATGATCAGCTCCTGGGTTCCTCAGTCCATGGCTAACCCTGGAAACAGGAGGATGCATCCCACCTCTAGTCTCTGACCTCAATTCCACCACGTTTAAGCAGGCTTGATTCAGCTGACAGACAACTGGGCACTGGAGCAAGAAAAAACAAGGCATTTGGGCACCTGCTGTGCTTCTGCAGCCACTACACAGACAGCCCTACATAAGACCAGTTGAGCAGATACCAAAAGGCAAGAGAAGAAATAATTTCCCTCTCTACCCTCTCAAACCAGACTTGGTGAGTGTAGGACAGGGGCTCTTCAAGTCAGGCCTCCTCTGCCACCAGCACTGCCAAATCCACTTCCTAACCCACTTTGCTCAGAGATTTACTTACCAGTACATGGAGCACCCTTTCCCAGCTTTGTTCCCATCATACCAGCTGTTATCTGCAGCAAGCACGTTCCCACCAGGAGGGAATCCGCAGGCTGTACTGCCTGACTGCAAGACCACACTTCAGTAGTTCCTGTGCACCCAGCTATTCCATAAGAATCCCTGCCAGACCCTCTGAAACGCAACACCCTTCCCCTTCTAAGCAATACAGACAATTTATCAACAGTAGAAAGGGAAATTCAGAAAATGAAAAGGTGGTAAATGAGCAAGTGTAAATATGCACGTACATACAGACTGTGAGGGTGTGGAAATAACATTAGGGCAACAACAAGTAGCCAATCCTCACCACAGGCTCTGGAAGGGATGAGATCTGCTTGTGAACCAAGCACTGTCAGAAGACATACTTTGACTCTAAGTCCTGGAAAGCCAAGACTGATACGTTCTGCTTTGCCCACGGTTTCTAAATAACTGATCTGATCCACCCCTGAACTGCCTTACCAGGTGCCTGGCACAGTGGCATGAAGTTGATTCTAAGCAGTGCAGGGATGTATTCCTGAAGAAGAATATTCTGTTTCAACCACCAAGCTAAATAAACATGTGAAATATCTTACTATTCCAGGGGGAGAGGATAGGGGAGATTTTGCTTCCCCTCCTTGAGCACTTCAAGCACTTCAGCACACATGCCCTACAGGGAAGCCTGTACAGTGTCTAAACCTAGCATAAGTTTTACATCATTACCCTTGTACAACACTGAGTACAGTATTAATGATGTAATGCAAATAATTAAACATAAAATCATGGTTGGCAGTTGACAGAAGAAGGGAGTTGGCTGGAACAGCTCATAGTGGCACTTTGTTCTTTCTTTGCCCCAGTTCAAGTTGCAGAAGTGAGAAGTGCTGTCCTGCCTGGCAGGATCACAGCACAGCAGAGGAGAGGACCCCTGCAAATTTCCAGACCAAATAAACAGCTTGTTGACTATCTGACCAAGTGCAGAGGGGATATCTGGCTCTGACCTCCTACTATCCTGCCAAAAGGGGTTAAAAAAAGAGAAAAAGACATTTCAAAGACTTCTGAAGTCTTTTCCAAACAAAGCAATACTAGTAAAAATAGATCTGCTCTTCATAAACCGTCAATACTGAGCTTAACTGAAAATTTGCTCTTTTGCAGCTGGACACTAGAACCAGGTGTACAACATGGAAACAAATGCTCATCAAATGATTTAGTTCCTTTGCCAGTTCACAAATTAGCCATGAACAGACTTCAGGTTTGATGACTTGACTCGTTATATTCAGTTACTCAGTAGATGGTTTATGTGCATGTATTAGAGCTAATAGATAATTCACAGATTGTTACTTCTGTTGCCCAAAACACACAGTGACTTTCAAACATAAGATCACCTAAATTGCCTGTTGAAGTTGGATTCTAAGTAGAGACAGCTTTAAGGGACCTGGTTTTCTAAACACTGCTTATGAGTTAACTCACCATTGATTTGGTGGGAACTTCCATCGCCATTTTTCACAGTCTAGGCCAGATTTCTCTTTTTTTTACATCTGAAAGTCATGCAAAAGTTTCCAAATTACAGCCTCACATTCCACAGACACTGCTGAGAATAAACTATTAACATTCCCAGGAAACTCTTAAAAGTGCTTCATACACAGACGGAAGCCCTATGTGCCATTTCCCTTTGAATACTGCATTGTTTTTTTCCCTGAAGGCTTCATTGAGCTCTGCTGGACATAAAGCTGAACATGTCCTTTTCTGGTACATGCGTACCAATGGATACTTGACTCACAGACCTTCCAGGCCTAAAAGGTTTTGAGTTCTTCAGGGAATATGTCTCCAACATGGAGGGTTTTTTTATGTTTTCCTGTTTACACTTCCATTGTGTTGCAGTCTTAGTTTGCCTTTTTTTTTTCCCCAGGTAAAGCAAAAAACAGTTTTAATTAACAAATTATAGATTCCTGTAAATATTCTCTACTTGGGAAGGGTAAAGGAGAGGTTCCTGAGCAGAGGAAGAATAAAAAGAAAACTGAAACAACCAGCACTATAAAACTGAAGAGCACACAAGCAAAGCAACTGCTTAAAAATCCCTTCCGCAGAAGACTCCTGCCTTAGAGCAGGCTCAGCAGCAGCAGTCATATAAAGCAGCAAAAGGGAATATACCAAGACCCAACAGGCACTCAAGAGTTGTGAGGTTTGCTAAAAGCCATTAGCCTTTATCAGAAAGGGATGCCAGCAGCAGAACCACCCATTCCTCTCAGTCTGTCTGCAGGAAACATGATAAAAACCTTCACCAAAATATAAATAAGGAGTCAAGATTTGCCAGGTTGTTATTCTGCACAACAGCCAAGCCACAGGGGTGCTGCCTGGGATCACATCTCTGCTAACTGGGATACTGAAGAAAGTGGAAAACAAAAGATGGCACCTATCCTAAACTGTCTCTCACTGCTTCTGTTTAGAGCTAGGAAGGAATAAAACTAGAAGTAGCCTGTGCTCTCCATTCCAAGCTTTGCTCTCCTCAGGAGCATCTGACTACAGGCAATTAAAACTGTGTCACTGCTCTTCGGTGCTGTTGCTTCATATTCTTGTCCATGGTCACTGGTAGTGGAACACACAACAAAACTCCCCACTTTTCCCACCCTGTTCTTCCAAACATGGCAGATCACCCAAATCCTAAGACTGGGTGCTCACTGAGGAAAGACCTCCGCTTTCAGGAAACTGGTTACTTCCACCAAAGCTACCTACATAGTAAGTTTCATAAATGAAGAATGCCCTAAGGAGAAGGGAGACAAGCGAGAGTTCAGCACAGAGCATCTACCCCGCCCTGCTCACTGAACACCAGTCCCTCCTAGCACCATGAAGAGCATTTACCAGGGCTGCCCCAGAGCTGGACCTGGAAGTTAGTCTGTCCTGAAACACCACCCCAAGATCCTCCTGCATGCTCTGCACAATCTCCTGTCCAAGCCGTCTCTTCTTCAGGGCTTCCCACACGGCAGGATCTCAGGTGGGAATGGCTGCAGATCAGTACTTCAGCAATGGGGTACTCTAGCATGACAACTTATGCCTATGCTTAGATCAGGCCTTAGAGAAGAAGACTCAGCCATGAGGTTCTGGTGAATGCTGGCTGTTAAAAGCGCAGGGCTGAATTCCTGCTCTGCCATCAACTTTCTGCTGGTGGCTAAGGCTGGGGTTTGCTCTCAGCCTGTGCAGGACATCTCTTTCCATCCACCTCCTGCCTGCCTGAGTACCCTGTTGCTGGTGTGTGCCTCCCACAGAGAGCACAGGGACTCCCCTTCCTGCAGCAAACAGCACACACAAAATCTTTAATCTGTCTTTCTGCAGCAAGCATAAACTCGCTCCAGTCATTCCACCTACCCAAACTCCAATGCCCCACCAAGCTACTTGGGGCTTGGCAGGAATGCTGACCCCTTCAGCCTCACAGGTCTTCACTGCAGTGTATCCATGATCTGTAAAGAGGGAAATAGCACACAGCAGCACCTGGCTAGCAAAGGATCAACATTCAAGCACCCATGCTACAGAAGGCCTCAGGAAGAAAACTAGAAGGGTGGGCTAGGGTGTGAAGGAGTGGAGCATCTGGCAAGGAGCAGACAGAGAAGGCAGCAAAATCCAGTGAGCTCAGTGACCAGACACAGCATTTCAGCAGCGACCATGGTGCACCACAGTCAATGTTTCCAGACTTCACTGGCAACCAGGCAGGATTAAAGCTCCATTTATAACATTACAAGGTTAATACATGTTACAAGCACTTTACCAGGTCTCGTGACTCGCTAGAAGCACATCCCAGAAGATAGCAGAAGCAATTACAAGCACTCTGTTCACTATCCAGCTGCATCAACCACCCGTAGGCACTACTTAGTAATCCTTAATCAAAGTAAACTTAGCACAAAGGAGTATCTTGTGTGGCCACACCACTGTGGCCACCACTCCTCTGAGCCAGCCCTGCTCCCTGTTGCAGTTCATCTTAAACAGAGCCCACACTCACCAGTTGTTTTAAAATTAAACAAACAACCATAAACACTAACTCCCCACAGTAAACAACGCTCACATACAAAAGCCCAAAATAAAAAAACAGAAACAAAATAAACCCCTACCCTCTCCAAATCCCACCCAAACCAACCATTGGAGCCAAACTCTGTACTGTTTATACATTACAAAGTAAGGACCCTTACATCACATAACCTGCTATGTTGAAGAGAAAACAACAAAGCAAGCCACCTGGGGAAAGAATGGAAGTCCACATGGCCTGACTCCCCTGCTTTCAGGCAAAAATCAACTATCCTGGGAGGGCCAGAAATGATAGGAAGTGGGAAACAAAGATAAACTCATGCAGGAAGACTGGGCACAGGGAACTACTATAGCACCTGTCTTAGGCCAAACCTGGTGAGATCTTCTGCCCAAGCTGGACTATCTAAAAGGGACAGAAAGATTTTAGGAAGCAGCAGGAGCTTCATTAATTTGGTCCAAGATAAGGCCTGTAAAGCTTCTGAAGGAAGAATTAAAGATCAGCCCACAGCTGGGCAATAAATAAAGCACCACCACCACCAAGCACCAGTGAGAGCAGGATGAAGAATAAAAAGCCCAACGAGTCCAAACCCGCAAGTACGTGACGGCATTTTCCAGGAACTTGCGACACAGCTTTTAGGGTGGGGATGAGCACCCAGTGTCCACACCTTGTTCCACTGTAGTCATTTGTATGGCTATGGGATCATGCTGGAATACCCACTGCTCATGAATATGTGGCTAAGGACCCTCATGCACACCTGTAAAGGCAATTCATTTCTCACAAACATGCACATGCCCTGCTTGCAAATGAAATGCAGACGCATCACGTGCTCTGTGCATGGTACTGTGATGTGGACAGGACAGGGACGTGTAGGAGGCAACTCTTAATTTTAACAGGTTGTCTAAAAAGGTTCAGAAAAGCAACTGTCTGTAGAGAACTCCCCACCACAAACAGCTTCAGCACACTCCACCCAGCCCACATGAAAGGTGAGCATGAAGGACAGGCTATGTTCCCAACTGGTACAGGCTCCAGCTCTGGGTCTAGGTAGGGGAAAGAAACACCCCACCCCACCAACCCACTTCAGCTACAAGAAAAGACTTGTGGGTTTCTGCATTTTCAGAAATGCCATGCAACATTAAGTACGTGATGGGTACGCTAGCATGTCTGCTTCAGGAGGAATCACACAGCCCTTTCCTCCTCCTTATTCAGTGTGCTACCCAAATCAAAACTGAGAAATAAAGCACTCCATCCATGCACTGCAGCTTGAATGAGTCTGTGAATGAAAAAAAAATAATAAATAATCGCTTTTGAAGACACTTTTTCTGCTGCTTTCTCAGGCTGCTCCTCCAGTGGCATAGAGCAGAATGTGTCTCTTTCCCTCTGCTGAAGCTGAAATCAAACAGCAACTTTACCACATTGTAAGTTACAATTAAGGCTACTTCTGGCAAAAGATGATCCTTCCCTAACTAAACACTTAAGCTCTCCTGGCATTTCTCTTCCTATTGTCTGTATCCAGCCCCGTATTTATAAGATTAGCTTCAAATTAGGACAGTTTCCTCATTCTTCCTTCACTCTTACTACAGCCTGGTTCCTGGGAATCTGATCCTATCTTCCACAGAGGTTACTCCCCTGTTGATAGGAAATATCTAGTGTATGTGGGCAGGAAGTGCCAACAGAGGATAATGAGGATTAAGAGAAGAGTCCTTGTTATGACTTATCACCACAGCAGATCAGGAGACTCAGTGGGCCATTCGGTCAACAAGAACATTAGGAACTCGTCTCATGCTCCCACACAGTGTCTCACCCCACTGTGGCATGGGTTAAAATAGCACATGGGGGCTTTGAGGGCAGGATGAACTGCCCTGGCCCATCAGCTATTTCCGTGTCACCCACTTCTCTCTTATCAGAAACATGGTACTTAAGAAGTGATGGGAGGGGACAGGTCAAAGAAAGCAAATCCTTTTGGAGCCGGTTTCCTGCCCAGACATTTCTCAGGAGGGACAAGAGGCAGGTTTGTTGACTCAGGCAATGGCTTTCCACCACTTAAGGAAACTTTTCAGAGTGACTAGTGCTGGTGAAGAACAAGATGTTTCTGTTGGTACAAAGCCCCTCTCCCTGCTTTGGCTGTCCTGCACTACACTGCAACACCCCTTTGACAACAGATGCACAATAATCTCAGGAATTTTCTCCTCCAGCTGTGCACTTCAGCAGTTCTCTTCACTGAACAGAGAGAAGGAGAACACAGTATCTCCAGCCTCCGTGAAAGCTCTTCACACACACAATCACTTTTTTGCCACACATGGCTTACTCAAGGACAGCATCCTCCTGGAAATGCAGAGGAATCAGAGCTACTAAATGTAGGGATCAAGCTTCATCCTGCCCTGTGTCCTGTCTTCAATGTACTTAGTAGCAGCATCTAAGAAAGAATATAAGAGCAGGACAAACATGTAGCTGTTTCATTACAAACACTTTCTCAGGCTCCAGCTATTTGCAGCTGTGGGACTTTCTCAATAAGAGACTGTGATTGATTAAAAGCACTCAATGGACTTTCCTTGCATTAGTTACTCCAGTAGCCCCCAAACCTACACAAACACTTTGTTCACCACAGATTCATGCAGTGCATTTATACAGCTTGTTCTCAGCTCTTTTCCTAGAATTCAGTTGTTTGGGGTTTTTTTGATCATACTCAGGATTGAGCCTTGCTCCTATATCAAGTTCACTGCATTTCTGAGAGATGTCTCCCATGTGACAGTAATTCATTCTGAACCCACTGCACTGCATTTTTAGATTAAGGTGATTCCCTCTTTCCCATGGATTGCTTTGCTTTTCTCAGCATCATATGCTGCAACCCCACCACTCTCCATTGCAAGGATTTCCTACAGCTATTCAGTGCATCTCTTGTTTTTGCTACTCTAAATAGTCAACAGCAAACTTTGTCATCTGTCCTTACTTGTTTTTACCATTAATAGATACATTCAACAGCTCTGGCCTTTGACAGCTCCAGCCTTTGACAGCTCCCTGTTGAATTTTACTGATCAATTCTCCATTGGGAAAGCTGGCTCTTCGCCTCTCAGTCTTCATTTCCCATCTTTCAGCTTATTATTTATCTATTAGAGACCCCCATGAGATACCCCAAACCTAGAGAGAGCGCGCAATAGGACCTATGGCTGGCCAGGCTCCAGTCACCCATAGAGTATCTTGAAAGAGACTTCTTTCCCCATCTTCTCTCTCAGCCCAACTCCTCAGCTTCAGGCCTCAATAACCTCCCTCAGGAAGGCTCCCAGTGGTGTCAGCAAGCAAAGGAGCACAGCTACACCCCAGGCACAGCACAGACTGACATAATGTAATGGCAGCAGCCAGGCATCAGGGAGGCTGAGCTCCTCTGGCTGAGCATCCTAGACTCTGCCGAACTCCAGATATGCCAGACCACTGCAAGAAATTTCTGGTGCTCAGTTTGTTTTTCTGGGGGGGGGGGGGGGAAGAGGTTGAACATGTCCCCAGAAACACTACCAGGACTTCCTCCTGCAATGCCTTGGGCTTGGAGCAGTCACAAAGAGAACTGTCATTACTCTGCAAGCCAGCTTGCTCCCAAACCCTGGAAAACATCCAGAGAGAAAAAAAATGTGTCTCTTCCTAATATCCCTTTTGCTGGGTACTATTCCTCAATCCTAGGGAGAAGAACAAACCACAGCCTTCTCCTCCTAGTAACAATCTTTCATCCTGCCACCCATCGTCAGCCCTGTGCTTCCCCCTCCCAGCAATCTTCTCTGTAGACTTCAGTCTTCAGCCCCCAGCTATACCATGCTCTTGCACAGTGCTCCTTCAGACTCCTCCACCCCAGAGCTACCCTCATTTCAACACCCAGAGAACAGGCCTCAGGAAAAGCACCTTCCTCTTCTTTCACAAGGAGCAGGCAATTGCTTCAGATAATGGTAATAAGAGAACAAGTTGGACACTGAGCAGCAAGATTAGTTCCCACAAAGACTGGGTAGTAATGAGAGTGGTTAGAAACAGGTAATGAGTGGGTGGCATTTGTCAGCTTCATAATGCAGATTATAATTTGTTTATTACTCTTGCTACTGCTTTCGCTGCTGCTGGAATGCAATTAAATAATGGCACCCATCAGTCCTGCCAAGTATCTGTCATCCCTGACCTACAAACATCCCTGGGCCTCCTGGCGGCATTTCATGGCCAGTAGGAAGTATCCCACAGCTCAGGAAGAAAAGTGAAGAACTTCACAGACAAAACCAAACGTCCTTTCACAGAAGGAACAGGCTCATAGAAGTTCTGGACAATTCAAGAAAATTAGCCATCATCAGAGTTTCATTCACAGGTATTTCAGGACAGTGACATCTGGCAATTATTCTGGACTGCCAGAGACCGAGCTAGATTTTAACAGTGAGGCAGGAAAAGTGTTCTTGCGTGCAACTCACCGTCTCCAAGGTCAAGCGGTTCAACTCTTCGTGGCCAACAAACACAAGCTGCAAGGGCCCATCATTTCCCAGGAAGGCCGGTATGTATGATCCATGTTCTCTTCACAAGAAGGATGTCCCTCTACTAAGAGGATCTGTCCTCTCCCTTCCCATCTGAGGGCGGCCAGGCTAGGCCAGTCTGGGGGATGAGGATGCAGACACCAGACTTCATATAGACACTCCAAGAGGAGCATGGACAAGGAACAAGATGGGGCTTTCCTGGCTACTGCTGGTTCAAGCCACAGGTAAGAAATGCCAACCCCATCATGTTGAATGGAAACTACCTCAGCGGAAGCACTGAGTCTGTATCAGGAATGCACGCTGGCAGACAGCAGCTTCAAACATGACTGGATTTGCTTCATTAAAAATACTGACATTTGTAAATCTTGCTTCATGGATACACACGCACTTCTCTCCACCTTTACCAGATTTAAAACTAGACTGTGAATTTCTCTAAAGCTGCCTGAGCAGCTGGCAACAAAAGAAAGCAACAAGCTGCTGCTCCGGGCTTTTCCTGATGCAGTTTTTATGCAGTTCAGCCCCTTATTTGGACCTCCCATCAGCATGGCAGCCCTCAACACTACTGCCTTCACCATGTTCTGCTGCAGGACTCCCTGGACGGTGGCAGACAGGATCAGTGGAGAGCCTCTGCTTCACTAACTTTCAACAACTCTCTTGCCCTCCCCTCAAGCCACTTAAGTCCATCCCTTTACAAAGAAAAACATGCTTCAGGGACATAAATAAAAATCAGTGGTGAATTTCAGCGCTGAACTGTACTACCAGTGCATGTTTGGGCACAAGCTAGCGCCCACTGAAGTCAGCAGAAGTTTGGAAAGACAAAACACCTCCCACACAAAGGAGAGACAGAGGAAGCAGTCAGAGCTGCAAGGCAGATAAGCCGCCTGTCAGAACAGGCTTGAACTGTCCTAGCAGGAAGATGCTGTCCAATGAGAGGGAAAGCTATTTAGGGAATGAATGAATAGTGAAGCTTCTTATTAAAAAAAAAAAAAATAAAAAATAAAAAAACCCAAACAAGACTTTTCCAAACATCTCTCTCAGCTTCCTGCCAACTGGCTGCAAAGCCAAGACATGCAGGAGCCTGCTTGAACCTCTAGTGCAGGATCATTCAAAGGCTGAATGGGGGCAGAGGGAATGTGACAAATGGTAGAAAGGACATGGAAACAGAGCTGATGGCAGTGCTGATCCTTGTTCTGTCAGAGAAGAAGGCAGCTTTCTGTGGGATCAGCAGCCTCAATCCCCCCACACTCAAGTTCAACATCCCACTTTACATAGCTCCACGAGGATCCTGCCTAGACCGCTGCCTGCTCCAAGCAGCAGAGGATCAGCCATCCAGGGAGAGAAAGTGTCAAATTTAGAGTAGGACCCAAACTGTGTAACTGCAGCAGAGGTACAAACCTTCCATCAGGTACTGAGCACTTCAGTGCCAGGATTTTACATGACAGGTCCAATTTAGAGCCACACTGGCAAAAGGAAGAAGAACACTTACTCCAAACCCAAATTCACAACCCCTCTAACTGTACCCCCCATACACATTTCAGTTCAAAAAGCTCCCATACCAAGAAAATGCTGTGCTTCTACCATGTTGCACCTGAAATCAAACCTCAGAGCTCAGTTTCTCACTGGCACAGGGTTTCACTAATGCCATATCAATGATCAGGGTCTTGCCAATGCAGCAGTCTGTTCCCTCCTACTTTCTGCAGGGTTTATCACAACAGTTCACCTCTCAAAAGAAAACAAGGCAAAACCACAAGACAAACTAGAGTAGTCCATTACAAGAAAAGGAAAGAAAAAGGCAACACAGACCAAAACCAAACAGTAAACTTCATAAAAACAAAACCCCAAATCATGAAGAATCTGCCCTTGAGGCAATGGTGGGAGATGACAGGAGCAGGGAGATGAGAAGAACAGCGTGCCTGAATGCAGAGACTTTCAAAATAAAACAGTGAGAACCCCAGCAAAAGGCTTTACATAAGCCAGATGTTTCTCCAGGGAAAGAAAGTAGGAAAATAAATAAATCTGTCTGGATTCCCCTTCCTCCACTCATACGTGGCTCCCTCATCAGATACTTCTTGAGGCCCTATATGCTCTTGGATCACTTGCAACACTGAGCAGCACAGAAGTAACACACATCCCCCCAGATATCCCATAGCACAGCTGGTCTCCACTTCCAACATGCCCCAATGTCTCTGGGAGAAAGCCAGGGCTCCATTCCCTTCCAGAAGGGCCTCAGCTTTGCAAGAGCAGCTGCCAGGTGAGAATACCTCAAATCCCAATCATTCAAAGACACAAAAAGCAGGGGAGAAAACAGGGAGAGCAAATAAGAATAAATGCAGAACAAGTGCAATTTCAGCTATGAGCACAACCAAACAGAAATGAAAAAGAAAGGCCAAAGAGTGCTGGTGGTCTTGCCTAAACCAGGCAGGGGAGGGGGGTCCCTACTGCCCCAGCACTGAGGGGTCCCCACACCCCACAGATGCTGAGCAGCAGCAGTCTGTGGCTGTACAGCCAGCCTGGGAGTCTGCACCTGCTGCATGATTAATTCCCAACCCGTAATTAATCCCCAACCCTTGAGTGAGCCATCAAAGCTGAACCACAGCTTCCGCCCTGACCCAGCTCCGAGCCCAAAAACCACCATCGCAACACGGCTGAGCAGGGCAGCCCCGAGGTGTGAAGGAAGAGCCTGCAGGCACCCAGAACTTACAGTTCCCTTGCGAGCATCTCATAGTCTCTGACCACTGGTGCCACTGCCATCATGGCTGCTGAGGGCTGCTGTGACTGTTTTAGGCTGAGGGGTTCAGCTTCTTCACACAGAGCCTCCTTCTCCCCACTGTTCACCCTCCCGCACCTCCTTCACAGGAACCAGACATGTTTCTCACTGCAATGGCCATGAGCCTTTCGAAGCCTTCCTAGGCCACCAGTCAGGGTCTCCTCAGGCACCACACGAGGTGCCAAAGCAGCTCCTTATGTGTTTTGGAGAGGAAGAAGGTGAGAGCAGAGACAAAGCCAGGCTAGGAAGGGCAGACCGTGCTCACGGGGTACTTCTCCACCCCTCACTACAAGCTCTGCTGTCCCAGGAAGGGGACCTGTCCACCTCCCTCAGGGCAGCTCCAGCCATGACAGGAAAGGATGTGCTGTGGAGAGGAGGGGCACAGAAGAGCGGCCTCAACCCACCCGGGGAGAGCTCTACTCTTAGGTATAACCGGGAGGGTTGTGGTGTGGAGAGAAGGGCTCAAAGTGTCTGCCACTGCCTGCCCAGGAGAGCTCTACCCTGAGGTATAACGGGAAGTGTTGTGCTGTGGAGAGAGGGGCTCAAAGTGTCTGCCACTGCCCGCCCAGGAGAGCTCTACCCTGAGGTACAGCGCAGCATTGCTCTCCACTTCAGGGGCTTACCCCAACTTAAGGCAGACGCCCAGAAACAGCTGTTTAAACAGCATGGCCCTGGGAAACAGGCATTTGCTGCTTCATCATCACATCACTTGCTGAACCACACGTGGCAGCCTGGACCCCGCAGCCCTCAGGACCTGCTTGCCCCCATCCTGTTATGGCAAGCCTCCTCGGTGCAATGCAGGTGCCATCAGACAGCACAGCTGCTGCTTTCACACCACGCTGTCTTACCCAAATCTCACACCCAAGACGCAGATCCACCAGTGACTTTGTGGCAGCCCTGGATGGCCTTGCTAACAGGTCTGTGCTGCTGGGCAACACAGCAAGAAGGTCAAAAGACAAAGCCGGTAGGAAGGGGGGCTTTGCAGCTGGAATAGAGGAATCTGCAGGAACAGGACTTGATGGGACCCCCATGAGCTGCTCTCCCTACCTACCGTTTCCTCAGCCACTCTCTCATCCCAAATTACATTTAGCCAGCACAACACTCAGACCTCAAGCATGATTAACAGAAAGATTTGAGGGAGCACAGGAGCAAATGGCACAATATCTGGAAGAAAGCCCACTTTCACATACTTTCTGAGCAGTCCAGAGCATGACTACCATAGCCCATGCCAGTCAGGTGTAAATACAGGGATGTGTTGATTAACTAAAGGGTTTACATGCCTTTGCCACACTGCAAATAGTCTGATTAGCTCACAGAAAGGATAAAGAAAAACAACAGCCCACAAATAACCTGGTTACCTTGGAAATGTGAGCACCCAAATTCAGATGGTAGCATGAAGCGTCTGCTTTCCCATGTACATCTCTGGTTGATGCAACAGCAGGCAAGTTCAGAGCTGCAGAGGTTGACTTGCATCATGCTCAGAGCACGCTGGATGCCACACCAAGAAATAAGGGCCTAGGAGATGGGTTTCCCTTGGGACACAAGCAAGGGAAAAGAAACTACAAGTAAACCCAAAGCCCCTTCCAAGCTCACGTCCTGGTCATTGGGCTCCTGGCACTGCCTCCACCAGTCCTTCATGCCTCCCTCCTGCCGCTGTTTGGAACACATCTCTCCTGCCTTTGCGTCGTCTCTGTATCCTTGTCTATGACCACAAGTAATCCTCACTGCGCTGCCCCAGGAACCTCCTCTTTGCTCTGCTGTTTCTCAAGATGTCAAACACTCACCTGCTCTCCTTCATTCTTTGGCTGGGGTGAGCAGCAAGGCTCTGCCAGGTAGCACAGAGGGAAGCAGGATGGGAAGTGCAGAGGGCTGCTGGAAGATAACTTGCCACACATATTGCCTGAGGGCTTGCAGCATTACAAGTGAAAACCTAGGGACAGCAGATCTCTGTGCCCAAGCAGATACCTGGTTTTGTGGAGTAGAGCGCCACAGAGCATCATACAAACTGCTTGTTTGGACTCAATGAGTTAACCGACGAGCTTTTCCCTGCTGCATGTGGGAAGCCGTATCTCTTTGCCAAATTCCACCGATCTGAACATAACCAGCTTTCTCACTCAGCTTGTGCTCCTACACTCAGCTAGTGCTTGTGCCTGCCTCTGCAAGGGAGTACACACAGACCCCACGCTCTCTTTTCTCTGTAACTATTTCTCCAGCATTGTCCCTTTCCTGATGTCAGTTCTTGTCTTCTCACTAAATTACAAGTCGTCAAGTCTCCAAGGAAACCCCTCTGAGCCAAGAAGCATGGTGCAAGACATTTGTAAAACACTGATGGCTGACGACCAGCCATGCTGGCTGCTCCCTGCTGTCAAGGCCAGGAAGCTTGGAAAAGACTCCTTTGGGTCCTGGTGGAAAGAGCTTTTGCAGATGCCAGGATGGTCTTCAGACAAGCCATCTCCTTCCTTTGTCAACAGGGCTTTCAAATACAGCAGTGGTGGGACACTTACAACAGACTTGCATCTCCCAGGACCAGGTATCCATAGGGACCTGCTTGTTGAAGAGCTGCCTGTACACCAGTTCTTCCACTGAGGCCATCACAAGCAGCAGCAGTGTTGCTCCAGCCAGCCACAACACAGCTACCATGCAAATGTGCTTACAGAGCTAATGCTAGCTGCTAATATCCTATTCCACAGAATCAGAATTAGCAGAAAATCGCAAGAGGCAATTAGATGGAAGCAAATATAGCCATACACCTGACAAGCTGTTCTACACTCTTTCAGTGCATAGCCAGCCTCCAGCATAATTTCACATCTTCCTCAAGAGCTACTTTACCATGTAATTACAGGGGAAAACCTAAAGTTCTTATTTTCGCTGCATACCTGGTAGATTTTCATTTGTCAAACCACAAATAGGCCTCTAAATCGATATCTAGATTCCCATCATGCAGACAAGGAGTAAACAAACACACGCTCTGTTGGCTCTTGCTTTAGCCTCTGACTACCTCCCCTGCCCTGCAATGGGCTCTGCTCCTGCCAGCCTGAGCTCCTTAAGGAATTAAACTAGCCATCTTTGGTTCTGAGGCCCTAGGGTTAGAAGAACAAGATGATACACACTGAGGAACTGAACAATTGAACAGATAGTCATTTCATTTTTTGCCATTGGGGTTAAAGCAAAAAAAAATCAGGGAAGAGGAGGAAACCCATTCCTGCCCTGCTACAAGCAGAAGCATGGGGAGCCACTGCTCCCATAGCTGGGAGATGCCTGGAACCACGTTTCACCCTAAGCATCTTCATCAGCCCCCCCAGGTTTCCCACAAACCACTTGTACCCATGGCCCCCCCACCCAAGGATGCAGGAGGGGGCTCCCACGCTCCCTGGGAGACCCAGAAGTCATCAGGTGGCTTCCCACAAGGCCAAGACTTTTTGCTTTCCTAGTGAAATAAAGTCTGCTATCACAACAGTTGTGGGAAAGGCCTTTCCATGCCTTTGCAGGCCACGCTTAAACAGCGAACAAAAGTGTCTTTAGTTTATCTATTTATTTTTGGCACAGAGGAATGGCTGGGGTGAAAGCCGGTCCCATTCTCAAGCTGTTCTTTGTTCTCCAGTTTATCCAATACCCCCTTATCCCCCTCTTCGCCCTTCCACCTCCCCCTCTCCATTTTACCACAGATCTTAAAAATTAAGCTGCGCATGAAACCAAACACCCCACTTGAACACTGCCCAGCAAACGCTCTTCATGGTCACAGAAGAATACTAATTGACCATAAAAACAAGGGGTAAGAGCAGCAGAACTTGTAAGGGCAGAAGCTAGAACAAGCATCTGACACAAACATCAGTTTTAAAGAAAAAATAATATTTATTTGCAATATAAGCAAAGTCCCAATATTGGATCAGTATATATAGGGTCACTGATTTTCCTTCATAACTCAGGAAGCAGAACCATTCCTCACTAACAAGCTTTCACTTGGACTAATCAGAAGATGCATCTTTTTTATTCTTTTTTATTTCTTTTTCTTTAAAGAAGAAAGACCGCTAAGAGCACAGGAAGCCTTTACAAACCAGCTTAGCTGTAATGCAATACAGATGCACTGTCCAAAAATCCCTGAAAAAATAAATTCCTCCATGAGGTAAGATGCAATTAGGATATTCTCAGTTTTCTCACTCACAACTGTACTTACACCCATTCTCCCTTCCAATGACCCACGATCCCAACATTGTTGCAAACAAAACTCAATGAACAAACAAACAAAAAACAAACAGAAAACAAGAAAGAGAAGCTCATTCCAACATTCTGGTAACATCTTTAACAAAAAAGACCAGTTTCAGGATGCGACAGCGTCAAACATTCCTTCAGATGGATTTTTTATTATTTTTTTTTTCTTTTTCTTGAAAAAAGTACAAAAAACTGGATATTTAGAAAAAATCCGTGGCTTTTTTTTTTTCTTTTCAGTTACATGAGAGTTGAAGTGGACAGGGAGGGGGGAGAAAGGAGGGACTACATTGCAGCCAATAAAGAAATCTCCAAATCCGTTCTGCCCTCCTCCCAGAAATTATCACCACTACCTCCCCTCCCAGCTTGGTATAAGGTGTTTGCCAAACACTAGCCAGAAATATAAACAAGTCTTCTCAGAATAGAAGGCACAGCATAAAGTTATTCAAAAGAGGAAGGAAAAAAAAAAATCAGAACCTCTGTTGAAAGCTCCAATCATCTCAGAATTTACCAGTTAATATATATATTCATATATATAAAAAAATTCTGTTACAATGCTCTCCTCATCATTTCCACAACTCTTCACTCCCCTCACACACTCCATGCATGACAATTCAGTCCCATCCTGCTACACAATCCTTGCTCTGCTCCAGGCGCTCACTGTGTTCCCACCTCTGCCCTGCACACATGGGAAAGGATTGAGTGTGCACAAGAAACGCCAGCATCACAACTACCTTCTGTACTTGGGAAGATGGAATGGTTTCAGGCCAGCTGGATGACGTTAAGTCAGTCAACAGGCAGCAGAGAATGAAGCTGGGCTCAGACATGCTTCTACCAACTCTGGAGGCTGCAAGTTTTACCTCTGGCAACAGCAAACTGTTTTTGGCAGAGATGGCATTAAAGAAAGCTTGCCACTTAGTCACCTTGGCTGAATCAGTGCAGAGTTTGTGATTGTGAGTGCAGGAGTGGTGAAGGGGTTGCGTTTAAGCCCAACTGGCCTTCACACATAACAAAGCTTCCTACCAGATGCTAACAACAACAGCAGCAGCATGTATCTCTCTCTGGAGTACCCAGTAATATGCCAGGACATACCAAGGCTTCACAAAGTGTGCAAAATGCATTTGGTCAATATAAACATTTGATTAAAAAAAAAATAATAAATGATCAAACAAGAAACAGAATAAAATACTGGTTTTGCAACCTCGTCTGTACAAACAGTCAGGAACTTACATATTTAAAAAGAGTTTGAACCCAAAGCTCGAGTAAGATCTACCTTTTCTGGTTTGTTTTTTTTTTTTAATCAAAAAAAAAAATAAAAGTAAACTTGGGTTTTAAAACAGTCTTGGCCCAACACCTTTTGTTCAAGGTTTCCAAGTGCATAAATCTCCTCACTTTCCCCAGCAAGCTAACCCCTGGTAGCTCTTTGCACGTGTGCGTGTTCTGACAGTCCCAATGCACCCAGGAAAGCGGTTATTGCCGGTGACAGCTGCGTTCAAAATGCTGTAACATCGCCCATGTTAAATAACCCCCTGTAAAAAGACTACCTCTTCAAACCACTTTGATCAGGATACTAATGTACGGCATTAGCCTTCTTAAAGCAGCGATCAGGCACCTCTGCCCAGAGAAGCTAGTCGTTTCAGAGCTGCCTGGCAAGACAGATACTTTTGTAAGAGTTGAAATGCTCAAGAGAAGCGATTCAATGCTCGAGTTCCCAACCAGGCAGCATCCCCTTCATGTGGACTCCAGAGTGTTCAGCTGAAACAGGTTGTGATTGGTAGGGGTGGTGAAATAGAGCTGTTCGCTGGGCGAGCGGTTGTCACAAGGGCTGTTGAGTCCCAGAGTCCTCTCAAAGTCCAGGAGCTGTCCCATGAAGTTAAAGTTTGGGGAAATGTTGGATTTTTTCCTTTTCACAAAGTCATAGGCATCATTCAGGGACAAGTTGAGTTTTTGCATCAAGTAGGCGACAGTGACTGTTACGGACCGGCTGATGCCAGCGAGGCAGTGAACAAGGATCCCACACTTCTTGGAACGGGCCTCATCTGAAACAAGACAAGGGGAAGGGGGAGTCTATTATTCTGCACCAAAAATGCATGGCTTTGGAGCAGGGCCAGGTGGCAGCTGCAAGCTCCCAGGACCAGGATGACTGCCAGAACTGGATCCCCTCCTTCCAGTGACACCGTCTCGTGTCCTTTTGACACCCACATCTCTCCCCAGAGGGCTTCTGAGATGTCCCCACTGCACAGTGAAGATGCACATCCCTGTTCTGTGCAGCAAGATCAACCATCTCACATGCTTGAGTTGTTATTAATCAAGCCTAGCAACACATCCCTTCCCTCTGGAGCATCAGTATCCTCTATTTAGAGAAATGGAGAAACCCACAGAAGGCTGGTGGAGCTGGGGACAACAGCTCCAAGGAGATGCTGGTGGTCAGGCACAGCACACCCACCTCAATACCAACTAAATGGGGAAGGCTGAGCGCTTGATGCGGGGCTGCAGCCCAGCACCACACAAGCTATTCTTTTCTGCTGTTCTTGTCCTCCTTCCACTAAGAAAGTTATGTGAATGTAGTCAAAGCCAATTTAAGCAGAGTCTGAAGTGCAGGAACTTCCCTTATTGTGAAATTGTTCTTTCGGATCGACAGAAATGCACTTCACTACAAACAAACGCTTGTGCTGGAGGAGCCTCTTAGGATGAATGGTAGCAGGGAGCAGGAATGCAGGCTGGACCAAAAAATGTCGAGAGAACAGTGACGAGATTTCCCCTCCCTTGCCACCGATTGAAAAGCACACACACACTCATTGTTTCAAGCACAGCCGGAACAGCGTGATCCCTTTATGAATCGACATCTTAGTGCTGAAAGAGGGACATGCCGCTGAGAGCACTGAATGCAAGCAAGTACCCAGCACTGCTTACTTCTCCGCAGCCCTATTTGAAGTCAGTCATTTGACTAAGAGCTTGTCAGGGAGGGAGAAGGTGGCAGGAGAAAGAGGATCCTTAGGCAAAGACAGAGGTAAGAGACACTCTGGCATCACAAGCACAGGGAAGGGTAAAGAAGGCAGAGGCAAAACAAAATCCAGACCAGAGCCACAACAGGTTTTCTGCCCCAGCCTCCAAAACCAGGGAAGAATTTCCAGTACAGAGGGAATTGCTCCCCCACGTACCCAGCCCTCCCCATTCAACATTTTTCTGAGCCATTTTTGCTTTTCATCTGACCTGCGCCACATTTCTTGGTGTTTGGCTTTAGAGTGAGGTAATCCTCCATTTCCTGTCGTTAACTGGAAAGCACAAGCGCAGTGTTCAGAGACATCGGCTGATTGGAGCTGACAGATCTCAAATGCCACATGCCAGCACCTCACCCCTGACCACGATCCATGAGGGAAGTGCAGACAGGACATCAGATGGGTCCCTGCTGCCGCACTGAAGCTGCTTCTGACCACAACTGTGTTACAGGAGGACAGAAGCTGGGGGCAAAAGAGAGCACGTGGATGCACCAGGGGTTTAGGATGGCTGAAGAGCAGCCGAGGACCTGCCACTGCTCTGCCCCACTTCAGGCCCTACAGCACAGCAAGTAAGAGCATGCAGCAGGGTCAACGAAGCAGCATCGAAACAGGCTGCACAGAGTTCAGCCTGAAGGTCCTTTACCAGTACCAATGTCTTTAATCAGATATTGAGCCACAGGGTTTTTAATGGTAATGACTACCTGTGCCATTCACCCCCCATAAATCAAAACTGATTAGGCTAATGACCATCATGAGCAGACAGCACAGGTCATGCTGGAAGTGCACATCTCTATTCAGCCCAACAGACACTGCTCACAGAATAAGAAGCAATTTTTAAAGTCAGTGCTAGCCTGGGAGAAGAGCTCTGCCTCTGCAGCCTCCCCCCACGACCAGCCAAAGCCCTCTCAGGGGCTGTCTGCACAGCAGTTTTTCCAGCTGAGCTCTGCAGTGTAATTATAATCACTAACTCATTGTGTTAACACTTACCTTAGGAGAAGCATCCATACAAGAAGTTAGTTATGCTAGGGAAACTTACAGCAGGATCGCAACTAGACTAGCAAATCCCCTTGGGAAAACAACATTCTTCCCCCCTCACAGATTTTAACTACACTTGGGGCTACGGAATTGCTAGCGCCACTCATGTTAACGCAGTTCCCATCATCACTTATTCCTCCAAGCAAGCAGGCAAAGGAGCTCCCCACCGCCTCATTTCAGCCATTCCACACAAATGAAAATACCGTATGAAGGCAAGAGACAGCGGGGCTGGTCCTGCACCTGCAGCTAACCTGAGGTGCTGTAAGAGAGCTGAATTTTGAAAGGGGAAGCCTCCCTGAACCCAGCCAGGTGACACACACGAGAAGTGTCATCTTGGCAGCATGAGCTGATGCTGTGCCCCAGAGAGGTGAGGCTAGAGACGAACAACAGCCCTGGGAAGCAGCTTGCCACATTCCCAAGCGGTGAGTACAAAAAGAGATGTTCTGCCAACTACCTACCAATGAAAGCAATGGCCTCAGGAAAGAACTGAGAGAGGTTCTGGCTCCAGTGATCTGAGATGGGGATCTGCTTGTACTTGAATTCTCCGTCATGCTCAAACATGTTTGGCAGGTTAGGAGTTACATTCAGGATGTATTTAATGCCATATTTGCCCAGGACGTCCAAGTTGGTCGAATCTTTGGCACAGCCCAGGTACAGGTAAGGTAGGATCTGGACCGGAAAGGCAGGCTGGTTGTTAGGGATGGGGCTTCCATCCGACTCCGTGGCACTGCTGGGTTCCCTGTCGGATTCACCATCTGAGCAGTCAGAGCTTATCCGCAACCCTCCCAGGCCAAGGACAGATGCTGGGGGAGAGTTGCTGGGTGAGGAGCTGTCAAGGTTCGTCTCGCAGTGCTCGGAATACTCGGTCTGAAACTTGTTAAAGCCACCTGGGAAGGGGGAAAGGAGAGAGGGGAGAGGCAGAGCAGAAAAGATGTTTTATTGTTCAGAATGGGAAATCCTTCTACTTGAACATATATATGTTACTTAGCAAGTCTTTGCCGGCAAAAAAGTTGGGACACCTTCAACTTCACACCAAGAAAGGCATCTCCCTGTCCTCTCATCTTCCCTGGGCAGACTGCTACTGACCAAACAGGTCCCAGGAAACCAAAGAGCGTTTCTTACAAAGTTTGATATTGCTTGTGATAAATAAGGTCCAAATCTCAATCACAAAAGAAACAAATGTCCAAAACTAAAGACAATCCTGCCTTGTTCAGCTTCTCAGCAACATGGGTCTGGGCCAGTTCAGGCAAGAGCTATTATGCCACCTAGTCAGAAAAACATAAAAGTATCTGCATCTAAAAAGATAAAGTAAGAAATGCCACCACATACCCAGCCCAGGCAGTAAAACCCAATAAAAGTGTTCTCCTTCAAACAGGAATAAAGGCCTTAAGTTTTGCCAAAGAGTGATTCACACACTACTAACACATTTTGTGACAGAGCAGTGTCACAGGTTGGTTCTTCACACAAACCACAGCAGGCTTGAGGAGGGATGGGACCCTTCAGGTCTGCTCCCAAGCTCTTTTCTTCAGCTTCTCACCTCAATAGCTTGGGAAGGAAGGCAGATGTAGGGAAGTAAAAACCCCACAGATCTACCTCCTTTCCAGGCAACATTAAACCAGAGCTCCACCATCAGTATCTGACATGACAAATGGTTTAATTAGAAAGGCCTCCTGGAAACTTTGTTAGTGGGTTCAGTGGTTGTGGCAGGTCACTGAGCAGGCCAGACAGCTCCTGCCACATCCATTCATGAAAAAGGCTCATCCTCATCATCCTCCTCCCCCCGCACCGCCAGACAGCGCCGAGGAGCCATTTTGGAATTTTAATTGGAAACATTTCCCACCGAGGCTCCTGGAAAAAGGCACAGAAAGGGGCTCAGCTCCTCCCCTGCCCACGGGAAGAGCTTAGGAGTAACTTCAAAGCTGCTCCTTCCTCACAGGGATGAGGACGACTGGGGAGAGAAACAGGAAAACAAAGCAAAGAAGCCACAGAGCCCACAGGGAAACCCCAAAACGGGATGGGATGGGGACTCACCCACTGGCACAGGCAACGAATGAAGGGATGGGGGGGGAACGGGATCAACCTCTATGCCTGCTCATGTATGTGCATTCCCCCATGTCACCTTTCCGAAGGAGACTTGTGCTGTCAGCACAGCCCTGAAGGCTGGTCCGCAGATTCCTGCCTGTCTCCCTGTCACCGTAGGGGCTCTCCCGCCTGCGCAAAAAAGGGCTATGAAGACGCAGCAATGGTTTTTAAAGAGCTGCAAGTGGCAACTTTCTTCACCACTCTCCCCACACACACACGCCTCCGCGCTCCTGTTATTCCTGCCTCAAACCCGCCACCCAGCGACCGGACTGGGAGGATGGGAAGGGTCCCAGCAGCCCAGCTGTGGGCTCTGCTCTGCCCGCTGCGAGGGCCTGCTGGGATCTTTCCAGATGACCATAACCCCCTAATATACAAATATACCTACATATATATACATGCATGCATACATAAAAACGTTAAGAAAAACAAAACGCCCTTATCTAAGGGAATGTCCGGGCTGCGGGCCTCAGCTCCCCGCTCCTCCATCGCCCGCTCCGGGGGAGCCGCCGGGCTGCGCTCTCCCAGCCCCTCCGGCACTGCTAGCTAAAGGGGGAAGAAAACCCTAAGGGCTCTCTCTCTGGAGATGCGGGGCACAAAAGAAAATCAGGGAGGGCCCCTCCCCAGCCCAGAAAATAAACTGACCATCGCTTTCGGAGGAGCTGGAAGGGAGCCTGGCGCCGGGAGCCCTCGGAAGGCTCTCTGGGACCGGAGGAGGGGGGCGCCCAGCCGGGGTCGGTTCGGGACAGGGCAGCGGAGGGGCCGCTCTAGCGGCGGGGCTGGGGGCTCCCTGCTGCCGCGGAGGGGAGGCAGGAAGGCGCAGAGAGCTCACGGCGCCTCCAGCGTGCGACCATTTTGTGCGGGGGATTAAAGCAGGATGCGGTATGTGCATGTGCGCAATATGTACCTAAAAATCCAAATAAATCAAGCGGAGGAAGAAAACAACCCAGCCATCCCCGGCCGCGCAAGTGATGGCGATGCAGGGGCCGTCCGGGAGCTGAGGGGGGCGAGGGGGACGGCAGGACAAGGGCTGCAGAAAGGGCTCGGGGCACCTCACCTTTCAGGTAATAGGCTTTACAGCCGTCATCGCGCAGCTTCTGGAGCAGGAGCCCCAGGACAGAGGTGGCGGCGCCGCCGTCCTGCCAGTCGGCGGTAGCCTCGTCGTAGAGCAGCACGGTATCGGCCTTGCAACGCTTGACGAAGCGCTCCTTGTCCTCGTGGTTGGGGATGATGGAGCGGATGGGCAGGTTACCCTTCTTCAGGCGGCGGAGCATGAGCCCAGGGATGGCCAGGTTGATGGCCGTCTCGATGTGCGAGCTCTCGAAAAGCTCGTGGGGGCGGCAGTCGAGCAGCAGCAGCGAACGGCCGCCGCCCGACTCCAGCTCCTCCTGCAGCCACTCCGCGCTCTTGCACGGCATCGCCGCAGCCATGGGCGCCCGCGGGGAGCTCCCCCAGACCTGCGTTTTCATGGGGCTCAGCAGCGGCGGCCGCCAGCGCTCGGCCCCACCGGCCACCCACGCGGCGGCCGGACGCGGCTCCGGCTCCGCTGCTTCCTCCCAGCTCCGGCCCGGGGTGGGCTTAGCGGCTTGTGCAGGACGCGGCGCCTCCCCGTACGGCCGCGGGTACGCGCTGCCTGCGGCCCGGAGCACGGTGGCCCCCGCTCTGCCTTACGCGGCGCGCCCCATCCCGGCGGCCTCAATTAAAGCGAGGCTTCGCCAGCGCCTCGGCGTGTCATGCCTCG
>JAOEHY010000472.1:25083-62742 GCA_025447955.1 Psilopsiagon aurifrons | reverse complement strand
GGAGGGAGGGAGGGAGCGAGGCACGGAAGAAAGAAGGGAGGGAGAGGGAGGGGGAGGGAGGAAGGTAAAGGAGGGAAAGAGGAAGGGAAAGAAGGAAGAAAGGAGGGAAAGAGGAAGGGAAAGAAGGAAGAAAGGAAGAAAGGATGAAGGGAGGGAAGGAGGAAGGGAGGCAGAGCATCTTCTCAAATATGTGTTTTATCCTAATTACTCATAGTATGGTCTTATATTGTGACTATCATGGTCTGTAAGCAAAATTTTTCACTTCTATGCCCCTTATTGGCATAGGTAGTAAAACTTCACCAATAAGTAGCAGGTAGGGAGTTACTGAGAACACAGGAAAGGAAGGTTCACTCCTTAATTTCCAACACTGACACCATCTTGGAGCAGATCCACAGAAAAAGGCTAACCTTGTACTTGGAGCCCTGCGTAGCTGGGGTCACTGTACCCTCTCCCTTTGCTGGGGAAGGCAGGACCTGGCTGCCAGCCTGCGGAGTTGTAAGGTACTCAGGAGCATGCAGTGATTGACTGAGTCCTCAGAAAACAGAGCTGCTTAAATTTAAGGTATCCCTGCAGCATTTTGGCAAATGTGACTTTTTTCAAGATCTAATAGCTTGGGCAAATTTGGAGATGGGTTTTCTCAATGAAGACAGTGTCTTCAGTGCCCTTAATCATAGCTGTTAACAGAGAAGGCACTCTACTGAGCAGCTGGGACTTACAAAATCAGAATCATAGAATAATCAGGGTTGGAAAGGAGCTTAAGATCATCTAGTTCCAACACCCCCACTATGAGCAGGAACACTTTCCACTAGACCACATCTCCCAAGGCTCTGTTCAATCTGGCCTTGAATACTTCCAGGGACTGCGTATTCACAACTTCCTTGGGCAACCAGTTCCAGTGGCTCACCACCCTTACAGTAAAGAACTTCTTCCTTATATCTAACCTGAGCTTCCCCTGTTTCAGTTTAAACCCATTACCCCTTTTCCTATCACTACAGTCCCGAATGAATAATTCCTCTCCATCATCCTTGTAGGCCCCCTTCAGATACTGGAAGGTTGCTATGAGGTCTCCATGCAGCCTTCCCTTTTCCAGGCCAAATAGCCCTGATTTCCTTAGCCTGTCTTCATAATGACCAAAGTGGAGAAGTTTCTATGGAATGGTGAGGGATGTCTGTCTGATTAATTCACTGCTAATTTTCAAATACCTGCTCGAAAACTGGAGTTATTCAAAGGAAAGAGCACTTAAATACTGATAGAGCTACATCTTTGTTTCTGAGTCTCATTTTCACGAACAGCTGAATTTTTCAACAATTTTGTTTTTGTTATACTGTGGCTGCAAAACAGCCTCAATGGTCAGAAATGGGCAATATTAGAAGTGTCTAAAACCAGTCTTTTCACAGGGGAAAGTGGGTTAAACATCCAGTTCCTCTTATACCTGCAATTGCAGTCTGACTCTGAAGAAGGGAAAAGCTCTTCAGTCCCCTGAGCCAAACTCACAGCTTCTTCAACAGTATGTTCAACTCTTTTTATAGTTTAAGCATTTCTACAAAATTCACTTTCTTAATTTCTGCTGTTTCCATCAGCCCCAGATCCTGTATGCTTTATACCAGCTGCAGTCAACTGAAGGGATACCCAACTGGGGATACAAATTGGCTGCTGAATGGGCCTCTCTGACTCCATGCTGTTGCTTTCAACCTCAGATGGCACAGAAAATGCTCTCCAGTAGGCTTGCATCCAAATGCCAAAAAACCCAGCCCCCAAACTTCTAAACATAAAACAGAAGGAAAACCAAATGATTTAGAGTTTAAATAACACTGCAGACTAGTTATATCACAAATACAGTAATAAGAAAGCATTATGAAAGATGTGCTTCCTTGTTACACAGAGCAAAAGTACCCTGAAGAGTGATTTTGTCATGTTTACAGAAGAGCTTATATACATTAGAAATGAGCTTCTATTGCTTTCTTACTGAAAACAGTTTTCATGGGCAAACAGATTTTTTTCCTAAAACTGGATGTGTCTGGCAGACATAAATAAGTTTCTGTCAAATTCTCCATGCTGCCATGGATATCAGGAGACATCTTGGGGAGATGTGGACATGGTTTTACTTCCTTTGTTAATCTGTCAGTTCTTCGGTTCTCTCATGACTCAGATCCCTTCTGATCTTCTGTATTTTTAACTCTAATATTCTGGCAAACATTGCTGAGCACCTTACAGGTCTATTGCCCCTACCTTTAGGATATTTTAAAATCTCTTGAAATGTGACTGCAAATAGAGGAGTATTATGGAGCACCCTGTAATTCCAAGCATTCAACTTGTGGTGTTTCCAGCACTTACTCAAGCTATAAGAAGTGCTTTATCCTATTCCATAAGCCTAGTTCTGGATGGAGGCAAAGCTACCTGCAGTCAGTTGTGAAAATTTAGAGCAAATAAACATGAATCATGTGTTCAAGGAACATGAATAAACAAGATGATGCGGGCTTTGCTCCACAGCTTAGGCATTAAGGAGAGACTTCCAAATAAAGAACTGGGAATTGAAGTAGTGATAGCAGCAAGAGATGCTAAAGATTACTCAAACAGCAGCTAATATGGTTCTGGGTATTAACAAAGAACAAAACCTGTAAGGGATCAATACAGGAGCACACAGACCAGAAATCTGGTGTTTCCCTCAAGTCCTAGCTCCTAGCTAAATTTCTGGGGATCTGTATATCGAATTAACAAAGACTTGTCGAAATGAAGCCATTAGTCAGTGTTAGAATTCCTTACACCAGTAAAATAAATAAAATGTAAAGAGCAAACTAAGGATCAGAAAGGAGAGAAAGAAGATAAATGGAATGTAAAAGAACCTGACAGAGACCTCTGACTTTGTCACGGCAGCTGCTGAAGTTAAAAGGTTAGCAAAGGTTGATCTGAGTGTTGATGTTGCCCCATCATTTCATTTATGAGAAAGAAGGAAGGAAAGAAGGTTTCCATCTGAAACTGTTCTTATTAGGTTAAGTTCTTCTGCTCGAACAAAACTAAACTTTAATATAAAAGATCCTCCAAAGAGGATCACACAAGAACGTGTCTCTCAAGGTGGAACCAAGGTGGAATTCTGTGTTACTGTATTTGTGCCACTGCAATTATTTTCCTAGGAATGAAGCATCTGAATTTTAATATTCCATATATTGAGTGCAACACAGCGTATTACAGTACCTTGACCTTTTCACTGTTCCATAAACTGAATGTATGATTGTTCCAGTCCTCCCTTGTTTAGAGCCCTGGCAACCCTAGAAGAAGAAGTAGCATGGGCCTCTCTGGGTCATATCTTCTATGTTTATCAGCACTTTCTGAATCACACTGCTGCTCTCTTGAAGGCTTGACAGAAGCTACATACTGTGCCCCTGAGGTGCAGTAGCATATGAAATCATGCCAGAAAAGGCAGAGATAAGAGCTACAGGCTGGCTCATGAGGTCCACCACAGGTGGTCTTGTTGAAGGTCACATTGGTTGACCAGTTATTGTTATCAAATTGTGAACTCTCCACTGAGTTATTCTGACAACCACATAAACCTCCTGCTAAAGAGATAACATGCATAACCTTCAACAAACGAAATGTAACTGTTTAATTAATGTGCTTTTCTAAGTAAATTGAAAAGTGGGGGGAAAGGCTTCTGGTCTTTTAAGGATGGATAAAGCAGAAAATGTAATACCATATCTAAACATGAAAGGGAGAGAATCCTCTTAAAGCTGAGGATGCAGTGGTAAAGCAAAGCAGGAAAATGCTTATTCATTTCCATCCATTGCCTGAAACTGAAGGAGCAGTAAAAGGAAAATACAAATTGTAATAAACTGCAAATATTGGAGAAAGATGTTAGCCTCAATCCAAAGAAAGACCAATTCACACTTTCTCACTGCTTGTCCTGCATCAGAGAAGGGAGAAGGAACATACTCCTTTGGTACAGTTCATTGCAATTACTACTTTCTCAAAAAAACCCATAGAACTAAACAGTAATGTTCTGAGGTGGCTCAAGTTCTTTCTCTGAGGCTGTCCTGGTAAGGCGTGTAAGTAAATGATGTTAAGGTAGACATAGAAAGTTGTTCTGGAGAAGCTCTTTCATCTCTGGATGTGCTTTCAGGTCCCACCTGTTTCTTAAGGTAAACTCATCTGCCTACTGAGTGTAGAGCTAAAGAGGCCAGAACTGTCTTAATAGCCTCCTGCATGTGTAGCTCCAAACCTCTCATCTGCCCCTTCAAGCAGTGGCAACAGCAGCTGAAAGACCTGTTTTGTCTTAAAGCACTGAACAGAATAGGATGAGCATCCACTACTGAAGTACTGAAAGGTGGTGGAGCAGACAGGCATGATCTGCAGCTCAGCTCTGTTACACTGACCACTACCCCAGAGCCGCTTCTGCCCTATTATTATCCCTTGCCTATATCAGCTATTCAGTTTTTTTTTTTACTTTCAGATGCGTCTCACATCCAATCTGGGATGCAGGGGATGCTGAGAGACTATGGCAGAAACCACATGAGAGGGCCTTAAGCGCATAGTGGCCTTCAGTTCCCGTCTGCTCTGCATCCCATGGAGAACAGTGCTGCCTTTCCATCCTCCTGCTGAAAGCAATATCAAGGGTGAATCCAGACAAAAAAGAGCAGTCGTTTCTGGGAAGAGAAAAGCAGGTTTAAGAATTTTCTACTTATTTCAAAACCATAAATCTTAAGATTGCTAAAATAAATCTTAGTCTCCAGTTTTTGGAGAACTTGGCTTTGGATGCCTATTTTCCTATTATAGCAAAATTCATACATTTCTGTCTTCAATTAATAAGAACATGTTGGACAAGCCAAGTAGAACTAAGCCTGATGATCACTGCCATTCTGACATAGCTTCCTACAGGTCAGTTGCTGAAACTGGAGCTTCTTGAATGCTGACCAGTTCCATATGCAATAAAGATCATAATATGCTGATCACTAGCATAGTGAGCTGTACTTTGTCCTGCTTCTTTATTCAATGTAGACTCTAAATCATGGCGGCTGTTCTGATAATCAAAGGTTTCCCTGCTACTGTATTATATTATCCAAGGTGTTATCTATTGATATGTTACCATCTGCAGTTTGTGCCTTAACAGGGACTAGATACCATTCCATTATTTTCCCAACATAATGGAAGAAGCAGCAAGGTGAGGGACAAACAAGTATTTATCACCTACCTATACCATCCATGGATGAAAAAATGCTGGGACATCTGGGGTGATATAATTTGACTGATAACCAAGAAGCCTGCAGTAGCATCAAGCTGTGACTGGTTGTCAGAAAGGCACGAGAGCAGGGGCAGGTGCCTTCTAGAGCAGCAGACCTAAGCACAGTAGGCAGGAAAGGATGGAAAAAAACTATACCAAGAAAGTAATCTTCTATAATGGAAAAGGTAAATTGCTTATATAGGTGTATATTTCCAAATTATTTTTTAATCACTAGTGAAAAATTAGTATCTACAGACCTACAGATCTAGATCTACAGATAGGAGTGTAGGAGTGGGATGAAATATCGGTTAAGTGTATCATTATGATGTGTTATTTGTTTACATAATTTATGTTATGTCCATTAACCTCCGCCTAATATAAGGGATCTGCAATGGACGCGCTCTAAATAGGAAATGCTGCCTTGCAAAGCTTGCTATCTGAATGGGCTGTACAGGAGATGAGGAGAAGCACAAAGTGAAGGGACTTAGACATGTTCACATGGCAGATGGGTGCCAGAGCCAGAAAATGGACAATAAATACACAGTACTTGCATCTTATCCTTGGCAGAAGGCTATGCAATTAATGGTTCTTGAAAAAGAGCAAATAAATATTCCTCTTGCTGAGCTAACACTCTACCACATAAAAACCAGGTTAGTATGATTGAAGAAAAAAAATAAAACAAAAAAAAGACTCAAGTGTCTGAAAAAATGTTCAGAGTTCCTTTCATGCAAAATATAAAATACAACAAAATACAACCAACAAAATACAAAATACAACCAAATGCAAAAAGTTGGTTTGGTGGTTGTTTTGTTGTTTTGAGATGTGAGCTGTTGTGTATGTCTACTGGTTGCCTATCCAAAGTCACATGCAGCATAAACACCTTACTGGCTGATTATAAGCTAGGCCAAAAAAGCACAGAAGGCCAAAGGAGAATGGTATTTCTTTCCCTGAGGCCCACTATGTCTTATTTTACTTGCCTTGACAAGTTTTTTCATTGATTTCTGAGGGAGATTTGGGCAGAAATGGTTTGAGAGGATGGTGCTTACGAATTTGTGCATGTTTTATTGCTCAAGATACTTTGCCAATATATGACACATTTCAAGATCTTTCAAATAGTCTGTGCTGAACACACAGTGAGAAGGGTTTTACTCATAAAACTTAGTTAAAGGGAAATGTGCAGTTTTCTTTCAGGAAAATAAAAATGAGTCATCCATGCACGCATTTTATTTCCAGATCCAAGAGTTTGCAGTCTAGACTTATGGTTTTCATTTTTCTGAACACTTAATCAGTCTCTCTGCAGGCTGCTACATCCTGATGTCAATAGGAGGCTTATGGCAATTTGAAAAACAGAGCAGGAGGTGACAGATTTTTCTTGCAGGTAAGAAAATGCAGTAGTTTTCCAGAGTGGCTACCTAAAAAAAACGAACTAAGATCTTTAATTTGAGGCACCCCTCAGTTTTCTTCATGCCTGATGCAGAGAGGAATTACTGTTTATCTGTGTTAAAGTCTGTTTAACTTCATTTATGCCTCCTCAGGGTAAGCAGGCTTGTAAAACCCTAGTGTAACAACTGCAATTTGGCTCTGAGCTCTGCAGGACCACCAAAGGACCGGTGGATGATTTACCTAAGAGCGAGGCTGTGCGTGTTGACAGGTGGAATAAGGGTCTTAGGAAATGAGAAAGTGACAATGATATACGGCATAGTGTTACATGAAGGAGCCTTGGAGGAGAGGTTTCTCTTCCTTGACTCCATGTGTGTAGAGCCAAGTCCATGTTTGCCTTACTGCAAGAGTAGTGGATCAAAAAATCTGTCAGAAAGGATATACATACACACACAGAATGCAGAGAGCAATCATTCCTCCATCTGAGTATGTCCTAGTTTATATTTCCCAGTCAATTCCCAGCACATCCACAAGTCAGTTATATCAGGAGTGAGCGCTGACAGTGGCATGCATTGAGTTCAACTCTCCCATATGGGAAGAGGGCAGAGGAGATCCTTCTGCTTCTTTGGGTAGGTCTTAGGAGAAACAGTTTTCCCCCAAAGCAGAAGAGGAAATGAAGCATTTCCCAGAAGGCAAACAGGGGAGAAGTGTGAGTTTAATATCAGCTTCCCCAGTAGTCATGCAGTGCAGCACTTTCCCAGTGCTTCTCACAGTTGGTGTCAGCCACTGCAGATATGGGGATGCACAGGAAGCAGGTGGCATAGGGCATCCCATTCCTTGTGCTGTCACCCTCATCATCCCCAGTGATCTCTGACAATATTGGTCCAGGATCAGAAATTAGGCTTATAAATGAGAATGCTCTGTAACCCTAAAGCTGCAACCATGTATTTTCAAAGTTGATGGAGAAGTCCCTAACTGGCAGCAAATGGGTTTAGGTTCTTTCATTTCAAGAGCTGGTTATAGCAGAAAAAAGCAGATCCTTCAGCCCAGGTCCTGATGGATATAGCTAATTAAAAGAAGAATCTTTAACTTGTGACTAAAAATTACATGTGGACACTGTCCTAGTTGCAGGATGGTGGTACTGACCAGATGTGGCCTAAGCCTCAAGAAAATTCTGGAAACATAGCAAATCTGAGTAAAGTAACGGTGTCTCCTAAAATGCAATCCACTTTCCATCCATATCCAAACTAAAGCTGTCAATGTATCTGACATCAAATCAGTCAGTCTCTTGCATGGGGCTGCTGTTACGGTATTGAAGTCCTGAGAAGATCTACATAACCTGTCTTCATCAATTCAGCTGATATTTAGCTTCGAGCAGCATATTGATTCATAGCAAGGAGCAAAGAGGGAGCAACAAAAAAGGAAAGAGCAAGTAATGGAAATGAAAATAATATGCAGAAAAAGGAAGGCAGCTCATGAAGCAGGGAGGGAACAGCTGTCCTGCTGCCTCATGGAGCCCATGAAGATCTGCTCTGGGCAGGCAACCAAGCTCTGCAGTCTTGGGCATAACACCACTGTGAAAAAATTCCCTGCTTGAGGTGCTCAGGACTTCCTTCTCACCTCTTCCTGCCCAGGAAAAAATAGGCTGTAATAATTACTTCAAACCTCTCAGCCCTCAAATATTAATTAGTTACTGTCCAAAGTAAAAGGCTGTGCTTAACCCCCAGCTTGTTAGCTGACATTACCTTCAGTGTGACAGAGCAAGGTGTACTAGACAGGATTTCACTGACAACTTGCAGCAATAACATGAGGCTTGAATGTCAACACAGGCTGTCAATCTTCCCTTTGTATTCTGGAAAACATGGGCAGCGGGCACCTATTTAATTGTTTGAGTCAGCCCTGGGAAAGCACCCTTGTTTGCTCTCCCTTTTTGTTTTTCAAGGTCTTCCAAGGCAAAAGCAGGGCAGCGGCTCCCTGAAAGCTGGAGGTAGGTACCAGCATGCTCCCAGGGACCCCTGATGATGCTTTTGCAAATATAGGAGGCAAATCAGCCCTGCAGAATAGGACTTCTCTATGTTTCCCATGCTCATCAGAATATTTAAAAATATCTGGAAATCTTGGCATTTCAAAGCAATACAGGAAACATATTTGCATGTATGGAAAAAAATAAACATTTTTTCCATGCATGCATATTTACACTACTTACTCTTTCATTTGCGTTCCTTGTACAATAAGTTTTGTAGCTCTGGATTTGGTTTCTGTTGTTAGTGCTTATTATGTCAGAATGGTTATATCACGAGGTACATATCTAAGGGAGTCAAGAATGACAGGGAAATGTTTATTAGAACAACAAGCTCTCAGGCTCTGTCTCTGCTGGTCTGGCAATATTTATTATGACTACTGTACTAAAGACGGAGAATGGTAGGAGCTCAGGGAAAAAATACCCAGAGTATTTTTGTCACTATCTTTAAAAAGCCATTTAGAGTCATTACCATTCAACTCCAGCTCTTTAAAATGCTGGTTTACAAATTTTAATAGTTACTGGCAAGGAAAGTTAGTGCTCATGGTCTTTCAGAAAGGCTGCATCCTGGCCAGAGCTCATAGAATCAATTTTCAGGCTCCTCATAATGTTTTCCTGAAGTACCCAAAGAAAAAAAATGTACCTTGTAAATGCAGTTTGTCATACAAATGACCTGAGGTACAGTTGTTCTTTAGAAATAAAATGAAATAAATTAATAAAATAAAATGAAATAAAACAAAATAAAATTATAGTATTGTTTACATGTCTGGCAGGACAAACTGGCATCGCAATCCCAGCAGGTTTGTTGGCATTTTCATCTTCACTCCTGTTTTGTCCACATGGATGGGGAAAAAAAAATCTTCTAAAATTTGATTTTGATTTTAACACTTATAGAAAAATCACTTGGATGGGTTGGTTGGTTTTTTAAGTCACTTAAGTTATTATCATTCTGTGGCTACATTGTGCTCTTATACTCACTTCCTTAATTTGACTATATACAGTTAAAAACAATAGAAGATGAATATCGTATTAAAAGCATTAAAAACAACCACTTGAACTAACAGCAATTTTCCCTAGGTCTGGTACTGGATTTCTGCCTTTTTCTGGGGCTATTCTAAAGTGATTGGTAGATGAGTATTTTGCTCTTTTTTGCACAAATTCTGTATATGAATTACTTCTTTTACGGAACAGCATATCTTTTGGTAGAGAGACCAGTGTACTGAGGGAGCCCTTGGTCGTATAACTGGGAGATATACACCAGAATAAGTACTTGGCCTGTGCAATAATGACTGAGTTCTCAAATGAAATGTTGCAATTCAGTAACATTATTTATATTTGTTATATTTTTTCCAATAATATAAAAATCAGGATTCCCACAGACAGTGATTGCTGTTGGTTAGATCTGTATCTTGGCAAAGCCCCAAATTTTTTGCCAAACACCAACACGAACAAAAATTATAGCTAACCTTGCAAATATTTAAGCATGTTTAGTGCTCACAGGATGCTGTCAAGTGACAGAAAAAGAGAGAAAACATAAAAAGAAGTGGGAGACACCTGCTTCTGTTAGTGTCTGCTGCTTGTGAGCTTGCTTCTGTCACCATCTGAGCCCAGATGGTGACAGCGACTTGCCCTGTCCCTAGGCTATGGTGGGGCACAGCACGCTCCTGGCTCAGCTCAGGGGTCAGGATGGCCAGGGCTGAAAAAAGCCCAATTCTACCTTTTTTAGGAAGAAAGGAAGAAGGCTGCAGCATTTTTAGGTGTCGGTGGCAGCTGGAAGTGTGTCTTCTGAAGTTGCTCTTTGACAAATGTGTAGCATCCCTGGAGGAAAAATAGGAGTTTGCCAAGTTCAGACATTTTCTGGTCTAATCTAACTAAAGCTACTTTGATCTAAATTTGACAAGTGATGTGTATATTATATTACTGCAACCACTTCAGCTCAAAAAACAAATAGCCGAGGGACCAAAATCTGCTCTCAGACATCTTCCTGCTGGAACTCCCACTGCTTTCAAATTACTGAGCATGAAAGGTAGGGATGGGAGTGTAGTAGGCAGCAAATGTTGTTCCCAGGTTTTTATGAGTGTTTATGCAGTTCAGACCCTGGGACACTTGCAGCTTGGCTTGGAGGCTCTGGGTTTATGTCCCAGGCCGAATCTGGGTTCCTTTCTAGGGGAGCAGTAGTGGCGCTATTGGTGACATGAGAAGCTAAACAAGCCATGAAGCGTTTTGCTAACCTGTGCTGACGCTGACTGACTTTTTTATACCTCTTTTGTCTATTCAGAGGGATCAGCCCTTCACCTCTTCTGTGGAAATTAATGACTCCTTTTTAAAAGATAGCCTATGGTACCTAAAATGGAAGATTTATAAAGTCTTACACTAATTAGTTGTATCTTTCTCAGGAAAGTCTCATTGAAGTACTGGTAATTTGACTCACCTGTTGCCAAAATTACTTCAGCACTCACTCTACCGGGTATATGCATTGCAATGCCTGGGTTTAATTCAATAAAGTAAGAAGGTTTGTAAGTGAAAGCTACTGTGTATTGTGACACTGAAGTTTGTCCTCTGCATATGACATTATCCCCTTTAAATATTTCCCAATCAAATACTCACTGTGCTTACGTCAAAGACAGAAATTAAAGATTCAATAATCCACATTTTGAAATCGTTAAATGAGTATTTAATTGTATCAAAGACTACAATATCCTCTCATGGAAGCTGTCATACTTTCATTCATAACATTTTTACTTTACAGCTTCCACTAACTTCCATGTAACTTCTAGCTTTGATTTACTTCCTGGAAGTCTGTTTTAAAGTTATTAACTTGATTTCTAGACCAAATCTAATCCTGATAGGTGACAAAAGTGAAACATATTTTGATTACAAACCTACTTTATTGAAAGGTAATCAAAATAAATTTTCAGACAGTAAGTTCTCTAATATAAATGCAATATTTTATTCGGAAGTGTTACAGAAAAATGTGTTTCCAAGGGTTCATGACAATTATTTACAGAATGAAGAAAACTGTGAAAAAATCTTTTCTACTGGTTCTGCTGAGATATGGCTAAAAGAAACCTGGTTGTGCTGCATATGCCATACGTATGAACTGAAACAAATGGAAAACCCCAGCACTGATGGCAGGGTGTAGCTTGCACTTGAAAGGCAGAGACAAGCCTTCCATGAAGAAGGGCACACTGCTCCCTGATTGCCATTTCTACTTCCCTGAGACAGTCTTACTAGAAGATGGTACTAAGTAAATATCTGATAAAGCTTTGCAAATCCATTTTTGCAGTGAAGTTGTGTCTGACACTAGGCCATCGTTAACATGGAATATATTTAAGCAGTTTCAAATTAAGTATCTGCTTAGACAGGTAACAGCCACTTGTCATTGTCCACGGGCCAACTGACTGGTGCAAAATGGTGTCAAAATACCAACACACCTATTAAAAAAGAGTGGGGAGTCAAGCTGCCATGTATACCTGGCCCTGCCACCCCATGGTCCTGAGCCAACAATGACAGAATTGACACCTACTGACTTTTTGTTCACCAAGAAATCAGTACCAAGGTGCCTAGCACTGCCAGAACAGGCCTCAGGTCAACATGACATTGCACAACAGCAACAGTCAGCAGTCTGAGGCAAGCACATTTGTTTCATCTCCATCCTTGAGCTGGGACACCTAGTGATGACCAGCTTGTTCCCACTGCTTGAGTTAGTCCTCCTTTTTCCAGAGCAAATTACACATCTCTGATACCAGTTGACTGTAACTTTCCAATGGGAAGTTAGTGTTAGTGCTAAAAATAATGGGGTTCCTTTCACGATACTAACTCAGGAGAACTACAACCACAACTGGGGTTAAAGTTTTACTTGTTGAACTTAGTTTTCATTTAGAAAAGCCAAATGATTGCCTTACTTGCTTCTTTTTCTCTCTGTTTTTGTCAGGATGATTTCCCAGAAAGAGAGTTTTAAAATTTACAACAGAACAACTCCCAGACTGGAAGAGGGGAGAGGGAGGAACAACAGCCCCGTGGGTATGAGAAGCTGCACTTTTTGTGGATTTAATTCGTGTTCAGTAAAAAGGAAGAAAAAAAGTGTTCAGTTTAATATTTCAGGAAGTCATACAGTAAATGCCCTGAGAAATGCAGTGTGCTGAGGCCAGGGCACGCTCCAGCACAGCTTCCCACATGGAGAGCTGTTTGCCAAGCCTGGCTGATGCACAGTTTTTGTACAATATAATTATTTAATTTTGGGGGCATGACTTTTTACCAAATTATTTTTACTATTCTAACACATAACATGGATGTTTTTACATCAGAATAATTGTTCTTTTGTCCTCTAATTATGAGCATGTTTAGTATAACAAAGAACCAGTAGGAATTGGAAATTGTTTAGGTCATCTCCCTCATTTCTCTGCCTGTGGTGAATTATTTCTTACATTGTGTTCATTGGAGTGTTTTCCAATGTATGAAAAACACTGAAAAGTCATGTTATATGACCGGGGGAAATAGTATAAAACCAGTAAACAGGATTACAGGCACATCTGCTCGAAACACTTTTTTCTTATGAAGTATGACATTTATACCTTGGCAATGAGCAATATTCACATTAACTGCAGATTATTTGTACAATCGAATTCTTTTTCCTTTTGACAACAGTACCCAGGTTGTTTCCATGGCAGTCCAAGAGACTTCACCCCACTCTGCTGAAGGAAGAATCCTGGAACAACTGGGCTGCTAGGATCTTTCTAATTTCAGGGTCAGGGTTTAGCAGGATAGATTGGGTATTGACTGGCTTCCTTTAAGATATATCCATATATACTGTTTGTGTCTTTGAGAATGGTCTTTTTCTGTAAGAAACAGAAGAAAAACATTGAACTGATATAATAAAGGCCAAAAGAATGAAAGCATAAAGGCCAAAAGAATGAAAGCAAAGAGGCCATGTCACTGCCATAATCTTACACACAATAAAATCAGGGTACTTCTCTGCTTTCAAGAAAAAGCTTTGTGGAAGGTTTCTTTCTATACGCAAACGCCTTTTCCTTGTATTTTCATAAGCTAAAAAAGCAGTTGTGATGATAGTGCTGCAAGAAGGGGCAAGACTAGACAAATACAAATTGCTTCAGGGGATTAACAGGCCTAATGAGAGTGACCCTGAATGCATGCAAAGCAGTTTTTAAGCAAATGTTGGGCTTCCCTGTAACAGAGGGAGACCTAGAAAATGCAAATGCCTCAGAATTTCTGATGCTCTTTCCATGTCCAGGACAGGGGACTCAAAGTTCACTAATATTCAAACATGTCCTTAAATTAACATCTTTGGCTTTATTTTCTAAGTGCCTTCAGCTCCAGTTACTTTAAATGAAAGTTTTAGCCTACCCTGGGCAGACAGACTGACAGGCTAGAGCTCCTCTGTGCATTGTTTTGTCTCTTCTTTCTTGTGAGTAGATCAATAAGGATTAACACAGGACTGTGCCTTTCCAGTGCAGGCAGCTCAGGTAGCCATTGCACCCATTTAATGGAATGTCTGGCGTCAGCATGTTGGGTATATAGAATTACAGCAGTCAAAATGTTTTCCTAGACATCCAATGAATAATGAAAAGAGTTTGAGAGGTATTTCAAATGATCACCCCGCCATCCTTTTGGGTATGGAGTTATTTTTTGAAGGGCTTAATCTTTGCAATATACACATCCTTTTGTGAGAGAGGGAAATGAAAACAGAGGCAGGGAGAATAGGTGCTTTACCATTGGTTTTATTCCTGAATGTGCTGTCTGTATTGTGTCTATTTGACCCAGCTTTATTCCATCATTTGGCTCACAAGGGTCCCCTTTGAAGAAAGACTCATAGGAAAGGGGCAGCAGCAGCTATATCCTTGTCTTAGACAGCTATGCTCCTGATGGAGAACAGGGGCTGCCAAATGGCCACGACTAACACTGAAAAGAGTACAGTGACCTGGCGTATGCTTTTTGTTCATTCCACACACCGAATTTGTTAAAAGATTATTATAAATGATAAATGTTATCTAACTTCACAAAATCTTGGAGAATGCTGTCGGCAGGCACATACAAGGGCATGAGGCTGGGCAGCTTAGATTTCAGGCTGGCAATATTTTCTCTCTTTTACTCCATAGCCCCTGTTGGGAGACTATCTTGTCATGTCAGCAGTGTATATCTAATGTAGTCTTCACGCTGTGCCAGTAACCCATTAGTGAAGCCTCCTGGTTATAATCCTACTGCTATCTTGCTGGCTTTGCACCTTACCTGTACAGGCACAGCACAGGCAGTGTCAAGACGAGCCTTGGCTTTTCCTTCGCAATGCCAGAAATAGTGCCTATGTAATGATACATTTCTAAGATGAGGCTTAGAAGGAAATTGCAGTGGCTGGGAAAAAGGAGAACAAAACTGTCTGAGTAGTCTGTTTAGATCAAAACTCACCTGTCTGTTTTTGCCATAAGATGACCTGCATGCTGGGTAACAACTCAACACTTCCCACTGGGAATAACCCCACTGGGAAAAGAAAAAATAAAAAAAAAAAAAGAAAAAGGAAAAAATAATGAAAGAAAGATAATGCCTTTTGGTAAACTTACTAAAGCTCAAAAACCACATACAATGCTCAATGTTAGTAAAGGTACTTGAAGTTGCCTAGAAAATTAAGGTATGAACTACCCACATAAACTCTTCTGAATTTCTTGAGAAAAGGGAGGTTAATAAGAAACCAAAATGCATCACGTCTTCGAGTTGACGGATTTTTGGTTGAGGGAGGAGTGGAGAGAGATTCATAGAAACAGAATTGTAGACCCAGGGTTGTCATTATTCAGACTCCTAAAAATTTTTTGACATAGTCTTCTGTTCAGCATGGTTTGTCCAAACTTAATGAGCAAGGGTCAATTCTATGTTGTCATGATAACAGTTGCTCAATGGATTGTTTTGTCTAACCGTTGACTCATTCTTCCTATCAGGTGGTGGCAAGAGCAGCATTTCACAGCAAAACAAAATCCCCATGAGCTCTTGTTCAGCAAGCACTGTTGGAATCAATCACAAATGTTGAACATATATCTCTAAATGTGACCTTTTCTTTTTCTTCTATTTCAAGGTCTACTTCACAATTTCATGTCAAAGATCTAGTTTCATAGATCACTGCTAATGAAGCTTTCACGTATGTGCCGTAAGTATAGGTACATTTTGTTCAACAGAAGCCAGTTTTCATTTGCTATTCCCATGCCCTCACAGGAAAATGAGCTTTCTCCAGTCACGTGAGTTCTTCATTTTGCTGCACAAAAGAGAAATTGCACAAAAATGCAAACTTGCACATTGGGAAAATCAAGCATCAGAAGTTATGCCAGTAACAATCAGAAGAGAAGGTCAGGATCTAAAGATTTTGGTAACTGCTATTTTACAATTCCTTGTAAGTATATTCAGGAACTTCATAATTTTTATGTTTATATGTTTACATACATGTAGTAGTTTAACTCATTTAAGTAAGGACAGTGCCAATGCAAGCAAACCCTTTATAGTAAAGACATAGAAACCCCATTCATTTGCCTTTTATACTGTAATAAAAAACTTCAAAATATTAAAAATAATCTATTTATAGTAGTCCATGTTGTCATTTCTGCTACACATTTTTGTTTCTGTTTCACGCATTGGAAAACAAACTCGGAGACTTTGAATGAGATGATCAAATACTGGATGGAAAGAAAGGGCTCCTGACTCCACTTGGCCCATTACATATCTTGAATACTTCATACATTAATACATATCTAATACTTGAAAATGTGTTCATTTTTCTATCTTTTCTGTAGGTAACTAATCATTGACATATCAACAACTTGCTCACCCCCTAAGTAAACAATGGTAATAAAAAGCTTAATTTCTGTTATTACGCTGTTACCTCAGATACTAAAGCCACTGCTGTTCTTGGGGACAGAAAGCCAGGAGAGAACAAGAAACACAACAGATACCTGTAACTAAAGCATAATGGATTTAAACGAAAGGTCTTTTTATATGGAGCAAATGGGTATAAAAAATTCAAGGAGGGGACAAATAAATTCATGAGAGAGTGGTCCATTGTTGGCCACTAAGCTTGAATATCTGGGTATAGCCTGTATAGCCTGTAGTTCAGTGACTTTCCTATTGCTTTGGAGGTATAGAGAGATGGCTTCCCCTCCTTTACTTTTGTACCTCCCCCCACTACACACACAGAGGAATAAACACATTCTGCTTTGTTCTTATATTCCTTTTCCCTAATGGTGCGCATGGGAGGGAGAAAGCAGGACCAGATGAGCCTTTCCACTGACATCATGTGGATGTTCTGTGTTGTGTTACATGATGTTTTAGCAGGGCAGGCCACTTGCCTGCTCCTCAGGCTCCTTTCAGCCAGCCCTGCAAGCTGGGTATCTGATGCAAAGCCCAGTGGATTTGGGGGAATCTTTTTTCATATCTTCAGAGCAGACTCCTAAATGCAGGTCTGGTTAATACTCCAGCAGAGAACATCTGATTATTACATGGGGCTGGTCAGGATCAGTAATCAAATTACCTGGAGGAAAACATTTAGGATGCATCACTTAAACTGCATTAGATACCTGTGTGATCTTTCCCAGGCAGAATGAATATTTCCTCAATTGTATTAAATTTTATCAACTTAGTTACACCTTTTGTTACTTAGGATAAATATTGTTCTATAACAAGTCTTAGGGAAACAGGCTCTGTAGGAAATGGTGCGAGCTACTGATGTCATTTCTACAGTAATTTCCAGTATTAGCAAAAATTGCAATGACAGAGAGTTTTCTGTTGAATGAGATACAAACCCAAGGTTTTCCTCCGTTTGCAATTATGTGGTAAATGTAATTGTGACCTGAACATGGAAGAACAGAAGTCAGCAGTAGACAGGAACAGCTTCCTTAATGTTAAAGTTAGTAATCTTTTCCTTACTACATGGAAACAAAATTTGCCAGCGCGGTCCCTCCCTCCATGTTGTCTGTCCTGCCACATCCTCACAGACTTTTGAATCCAATGTCCACTGGCTTAATTCCACCAAAACTGCAGAGTAGGTGTACTTGAGTCATCTAAGTCTTGGAGAAAAACTGACTTTGATCTCAACAACTACTTCATCTCACAGGCCCTAAAATCAAGCAGTGCCTATGCTTTTGAGCAATTTTCTAGGCAGAGAATTTGGAGTTTTTTAGTAAGAAAAGTCGGATTTTGAGAGGCAAAGAGAGTCTGATGCTCTGCTCACCTCTTCTCCCTCTGTCAATGATCTTCCAATCACAGAGCTATTGTGTGCTCCCTCCCCACTGCACGTCTTGTCAGGCTCCCCACCACCTGCAAAACAATCACAGCACCTTAAAAATATCTCTTACCGCCCCAACTCAGCAATGATTTTTCAAGAATAAGAACTCACAGTTCTTACTGCTACTATGTGCTGAGTCTGAAGTTACAAAAGGGTAAGGGTTGAATAGTCTCTGGATTATAAATTTCAAGGAAATCCTGCTCATTGTCCTTTGAAATTAGTGGGAATACCAAGAGAGTACTTACTGTGATTATTAAGTGTTGGTATGTACAAAAAATGTGTTTCCCATAAATAGTCAGTTGTGTCATTATTACTGTATATGCTGGGCTTTCATAAACATTGGCATTCTGTAATTAGACAGCTGGCCATAAACTTGAGGAGACAGTCATTAAAATGGCCATTAAGAGAGTTCAGAGCAGAAAAAAAAAGCTGCTTCTTATTCATCCAGGACACTGGAGCTCAGAAAAAAAGAAGAGAAATTTTCATTTGAATAGGGCAAACATTCTATATTTGATGTAATCTCCATCGTATCTCTGCTCTCCTCATAGCCCTTCAGCCAAACAGCATATTTGGGGTCTCATTCCAGATTCATCTGTACAAAAGAAGAGCTGTGTTTCTGCTTGCCCATTCCAGAGTACTCCAGCAAGGAGGACACATGCAAAAGTACTTGCAAGGTCTTTGTATGGATTTTAAAACCTGTGCTTGCAAATACCAGGTATCCCTAGAAGTCTTGTGTAAAATGACTGATCTTTAAAGTGTTTTTTACAGGTTAAGCACCATTGCTTTTAACTGAATGCCTATCTAATGCCTTCTATCTCAGGAAAAATACCCACACAATACTGGGAACAGACATTGGTCAATTTTGTACCCTGGGCTTTCTGTTAGAATGATTGAAACATGGTGTTATTGGCAAATCTGTCCTCTTTTATCTCATAGAATGCTCTTTCACTGCCTAAAGAATTTTAGTCAGCCTGATAACACATTGTTACTTCAAATATTTACTATTTTATTTAAGGAAATCATATAAGGCATGGTCAGAGGTGGCATTTTGAGTGGTCAAAATGACTCCTGTTATCTGCGTAGTCACAACTGTTCTGGGGAAGACAAGGATTTCTTTGAGCTGGGGCAGAGTAGACTGAGCATAGTGCTTCCCAGTGTGCAGTCAGGGGCCACTGCTGCTCCACTAATCAGTAAGAGGTGAAACAACTCGATAAATCCAGACCTTCAGGCATCAAAATTCACATATTCCAACACATACTAGAGAGCAAACAAGTGTAATGGATGGAAATGAAAATGGTAAAATATTGGTGTGCTTTGTGTTGGTTATAATGATGGAAGTTGCTGTGCTGCAGAAGACTTAAGTCCGCAGGTTTTTCTCTTTCCAGGAATTACAGATGGTACTGACATTTTTATTCAAAGACATTACAGCTGTCATTAATTAGTACTGGCTGAGAGAAACCTCCATGATGACTATAAAGACACAAGCAGCTTTGAAATTCATGGATCTCTGTTCTGCAGAAGGCAGGTAGAAAACCCTCAGCGGCACTACCACCCAACAAGCATTCTCTCTACATTATTGCCAATAACTCAATTCTCCACCTGTCTCTTTGATGAGAACCAACACCAGTAAGCATTACAAGTGGATTATTGTTTTACACTGTATGAAAGATGCATCTAATATGAAGAAGTAAGATTAATCTGGCTAAAATCAGTTTAAGAGAATGACTGCAAATTGGAATGATTTGTAACAGTAAAACTGAGAATTTATGGAATGAAGATATGCAGCTGGGAGGTGTTGGAATTTGGGGACCTGCTGGTATGTATCTCTTGATTCTGTCACTTTAGATACAATAATTCCAATTATACATTTTGTTTGTAGTGTACTCCACCATAGATCGATGTCTGCACACACTCATGCGTGTTCGTACACCTACAGGCGGAAGAAAAACTGATGGATATTTCTAATTCAAGATCAAGTTATATATATTCATAGATGATCCTGTTTGGAAGGAAATATAATCTGTTGGCATTTGGGTTTATGAGTGAGTATGTGCCTCCATGCAGCAACAGAACAGCGTAACAGAAAGCCCACAAATTTGTTCTTAGCACAGCGTCCGACAATTCACCTTTTGATCCTGCGCTTTTCACAGCCATTTCTCAAGGAATGATTACAGCCTCAAGGAAGCCTGAAGGCTGGGAAACATCTCATCTCTATGCACAAATGATCATTTTTCTCCTGTTCAGGAAGATTCCAGAGCTACATAGGTGTAGCTGTGTGATAGAGATGCTGTAACCAGAGTAGGTGGAGGGGTCTGGCTCACACCATGCAATAGGGCTGGGTGAGCTCATGGTCTTGCATAAATCAACACTGTGGGGATCTCAGCTCTGAGCTTCAGCTTTCCAGCTGTAACACAGAGCTAACATAATTTCCTTAGTGGCCCTTTTCTGTCTCTTTCTTCCAAAGAGGCTTTCACGTTGGCGTATTTGGAAGGTGACTGCCTATAGTCACTTTTCATCCTGTGGTCAAATGAGCAACCTCTAATGGGGAAACAGGAGCCACACTAAGGTCTGAGGGCCATATGAGAGGAGGAGAAAGCCTTTAAGATGAGCCTATCACAGGAGGGTTTGTACTTGATATCTGGGACTAGCAGAGCAGAGCAATCTGGACTTCCTCAAGCTGCCCCCCTGGGTGAAGTCTTGCCCTTCCTTTCCTTCAGAAAACCAGTGCAGGATGTGCTGCAGGTTGGAGAGACCTCCACCACCAGCTGCCATCATGGGAGGATTTAGTGCTGGATCCATCCCTTGGAGTGCTCTGAGGGATTCACTGTGTTACTGCTGCAGGAAAAGAGAACAGAGGAAGGGCTGAGGCAGGAGATGGTGAGCTACAGCCTTGCTCCAGCTGTAGCAATTACCTGCCCTGTGAGACAAACAGCAGGTCTTAAATTTTGAACAGGAGGGACTAAATGCATCCCTGGAGTAACTCCAGCGATTTCTGCAGGTTATAGGAGAAAGACTTTGGCCCTCCATCTGGTTTATGAACAGAACTAAGTATTTTCTCTAACACAGAGTCAGAGGACTGAAATTATTTCTAAGATTGAGAGGTTTGTCAGTAAAGCCAGAAGGAAATACACTCCTTACCGGCAATAAAATTGACCTCTCTATATTTCTAGTGCACATTAAGCAAAACAGCATCTTTCTGATAGATGCTGATGGTCATTTCAGAATTTCAAGTGCACTAGATGTTTCCTGTGAATTAGAATTGCCTCTTACTGTCATTTTTCAAAGGGTAGCTGTGAGACCAAAGAATTGGTTTCCTTGAAAATCCTACAGCTTAGATTTTGACCCTAAATGTTTATAGCTGGTTGCATTCAGCAAGACTAAAAATACCCTAACAGTTAAGGCATGAGGTAGTGATGTGTTTGCAGCATGGCATGTAGACCAGTGGGGTTCTCAGCACTTCTTGCAGGATGATCATTCTGGCTACTTTTGTTTCCAATAGTCATTGCATGGGTTTCTATCCCCTGAGGTGAGAGCAGAGTGGGAGACCTGACATCACACTCTCCAGCATGGCATGAGGGCAACAGCGGCAGAGCCCATGTGTGATGCACCAGTCCTGCTCCTGTCCCCCAGATAACGTTCCTGCTGTGAGTGCCACGAACATGCTTAGCAAGCTGCAAAGGGAAGGATGGAGAAAGAGGCTGAAGATGATTATCTGAGCAGGAGGCTGCTGAGTTGTATTTCCAGTGAGGCCACTTCTGTTCAGCTTCCTTAAGTCTCCTTTTACCCATCTGCTATATAATGCTCACTTGCCCAGTGTGGTGTCAGGAGAATTCACTGGTGTAGATGAAGTTCTTTGAAGCCTGACAGCTCTACACGAAAAATAAAATAATCTGATCTTGTTTCTATCTCTCTCACTTTTACTTGGACATCAGCAGCTAGCCAGTGTTACTAAATGCATTCAGAAGAAAGCATTGTATTTATTCAATGGCCTCATGCATAGTATCTCCCCATTTCAGAACTGGTTTCCTGGTCTTGGGGTTTTGTTTGGGGTTTTTTGCCAATAATATCTAAAGATCTGCAGGTATTTGTTTTTCCCACAATACTGGTTATGACCTCCTTTTCTCTTTTAGAACAACACATAAATCCCCTGCTCCTCTCCCATAACTACCTTTCCCCGGAGCACAGTGATCTGTATTGTTTGCAAATTACATTTGAAAAAACACTCCAACAGAGGAAAAAAACACAATTTAAAGGTTTCCTTACCAGAGACAGAGTGCTACAAACAGTTTTAAAAAAGCAGAAAGCTGATTGTTAACTGCTAGGCACAGTAAAGCAGGTTTGGATGGAAGCCTTCAGAGCAGCGAATGCTCAGTTACAGGCTCCAATGCCCTGGCACAGGAATGGCTCCCATCAGTTCTGCATCACAGTGAAGACATATGAAGGCTGCAGCTAAATGACTGCAAAAGCCAAATCACTCTCCTCCTCCGTCAGATTGACTTGGTGGCTAGTCTGAGAGACGCAAATGGTGAATGCAAAGCTGCTAGTTGATAGGCATTGCCATTAAGATGTTTTGATTAAATAGAGGACAGGAGATGGGAAGGGAATGAACTAGTGACAGCGAGAAGAAACTGAGCCCCAGAGGACCTGGGTCTTTTAATTCCCTTACCTGTTTGTTTCATTCACAAGCAGAGAATCATTGCTGCTTGCCTGGCTACTGCGTATTATGAGGAAACATGTTGGGATTTTATTCCTAGGTTGAATTTAAACCTTTGACTAAATCTGTTTATGGGCAGACCCAGTTCATCCATGTATTCCTCACATAAACTTGGCTTAAATCTCTCATGTTTGATAGATTAGTTTCTTATTTTAACTTTTAGTTATCCCAGATTCCCCACTGGTCCTGAGCCCTCGTGGTTCTCCATCTGCAGAATTATATTAGTAACCTCCACGGACTTAGATATTGTTATGGAGATGCTGCATGGTGGTTTTGGCTTTCTGATCTCCCTGCTGGCCTGATTATGCATGGATTGTCCAAGAATGCATATGTGCTGCAGATACAGTGGCCGACCTCAGCATCTCCCTATTAAATCCATCCCCTGGGGAGCTGCTGGTAGGCTGCAGCTCCTACACCGTGGATGGGGGGAGCAGGTCTGGGGACAGGAGGTGGCTGCGTGCCTGCATGTGGCTTCTTTGTTTTTAACAGATACATGATGAATGTAGTAAGACCATACAGGCAGAATATGAAAATGTACCTTATGTGGAAAATTAGACTTGTAGCATACAGTAAAAGTTTATTTTCCCCATTTACAGTGAGTCTAAACAATCTATACTACTGTGGGTCTCTGACACTGTGTATCTGGTTTGCCACAGCTTATACTGATCTGAATTTTCTTTTTTTTGGATCCTTCAAAAGTAAGGGAACTTCTCACGTACCTCTGAAATCACTGGTGATGAATGCAATCTCCTAGAAGTAAAACAGATCTGTGCTACACCTCTGTGGCTTTATCACAGTTAATGTTAGAAAGAATCATGGTAATTTCTGCTCCTTTTCCTTAGCTGTGGATCTGGTTCTCCTCTTCCACTCAGCTCTGTTTTTCTGTAACAAGTACCAACCTCTCTGGAAATCACAGTGTTTAGGTTAGGATGCACACACTAAAATCTCCTTCAGTGTAATTTATAAACTACTGTGAGATGTTTTAAAGGCATAGTAAGTCATAAATAAAATCTTGATAAGAATGTGTTTAGATAGAGGGCTTTGGGTGTGAAGTATTGCTCTTGTTCCGTAAACATGCATTTGTATTTGATCCAATGTAGGTAACACTGGACATCGCTCATGCATTTGAGTTTTACATCTGGGCCACTGAGGAGTGATACCTGCAGAAAACTTCACAAAAGCCACTGAAGATTCAGGGGTAAGTTAAGGGATGCAGGGTTTCAACACATTCAGGACTCATGACAGGAAGAAGGCACCGCACTAGCGAGGTGTGATTCATCTCTTCTAAAGTTAGCTGCCTAAAAATGGCAAATCTCAGCTCAGCTTTTTTGCTATGTAATCAATGGAAAAGGAAGGCAACCTGCAGGATGACTGACTCACCAGTAAGGCTGTGAATTAGAAAGCACCCTAGGTGACTAAACCTGCGGCATCAAATTCAAGCTAGACAAGCACAGTTAATCAAAACCCATGCAGCCCCAAATGACTTCGGTCCTTCTGGGATTTGAAAAAAGCTGCAGTGCAGACTTTACTTCAGACATGGCAGCAACGGCCCCATTAAATTTGATGCCATAATCCCTGCATCAGCTTTCCCAAGGGATTTCATTCTTCACAAACCCTCATATTTTATTTTTTTTCTAGGGAGCGGGAAAGAGAAGATGAGTATGAAGAGAAGAAGCTTTAAGAGCTGCTGTTGTTTAACACTTTGCTATACTGCTCTTTTAAAGGTTTAAAAGATTCTGGGTGAAAGGGATCAGTGGAAAAAAAGTAATTAAGAAAAATATACACATCTCAGGAAGGTCCTGTGACTAAATTTTAGCTCAAGTATTCACTGAAGTCCATGTACATGGCCAGAGCCAAGAACAAAGAAGAGGACTAAGACAGGGAAGGTCTTTTTTCCTGTGAGAAAAATCTGTCAGAAGAAAGATGAGAAAATCAAGAAAGAGACATTTACACAATAGGGAAGCAGAAAGAAGATGGGGCCAGACACTTCTTGGAGATGCCTAATGAAGCACAAAAAGCAATGCCTCAAGCTGCAACAAGGGAAATGTCTATTTCCAAGGTGCTAGAAAAATCTTTGTCATTGCATTCAAACATTACAAGAGTGACCCAGGCAGGCTGTGAAACCTTTTCTTTCCTTGACTTTCAAAGCTCATCTGGAGCTGTTACAAGTCTGCTGGACCTTACTCTGAGTGAAGGGGTTTGACCAAATGACAGTCAACATAAAATCCATCTACTTCGAGCATGTAATTGGAGTTGTCTTTCCAATTAATTTTCCAACTGAGTAAATATGGATGAATTTTTTATTATTTATGAATCTGTACATAGCCAGACCAACAGATGTCTGGATACATCAAATACAGAGATGTTCTGAAAGTCTCTCAGCAAGGTATCATGGTGTTTACATTTTTGTAACACAATCTCCAGAGACCAGCAGGAAACGCAAGTGACAGTGCTCATATAAATGTATCTATCTATCTCCTCCATTCAGAACAAGGAGCAGTAGTACCTGGAAAAAAATATCCAAATAAAGGTCTTAATATACTCCACCATCCCTACATATAAATTCATTTTATTTTATTCATCAGACTTCATAAAATTTAAATGCAAAGGTCTGACAAAAAGTTCTTTGGTGTGTGGCAACTGTAGTTAATGTGACATGGAGTCATGCATAACCACCCAGAATTAGATACTTCAGGCAAAACTCCCATTGCAATCAACAGGAATTTTGCTCTACAAAGGACTGCAAAGTCTGTGTCACACCTTGAAGAGCAGAAGTTCAGGCAGTGACTCTTTCAAGTCCAGTAACACCACTGATTTGGGGTTTGGCTTCCATGTACAAGTGAATTAGTCTTATGAGGAGCAGCTGAGGGAACTGGAGTTGTTTAGTTTAGGGAAAAGGAGGCTCGGAGGGCACCTTATAGCCACCACAACATATGCACAAGAAAAGGTTGAAATGATTAAAATGGTGGCACTGGTTGTTGGAATGACTGAGATCTCTAGGAGCACAGATTGAAGGATTTCAGAGTCAAGAGCTGCCAGTCAGGGAGAGATTAAATTAAAAACGGAGCACTTACCTATAAGACTCATGACTCAAACCCTAAGACCAAAAAAAGGCTGCAGCAGGGTTCCTTTCTGTCGAATGTTGAAATGTGTGGTATCTTTCCTAGTGCAAGGAATGATAAGAAGATGTGATTTTTGTGTGTCTACAAAAAACTTGTAACACTGATTACAGAATATTATCAGTTTGACTGCAGTTGTAAGTAGGTGCTCTGACTTTACTTGGAGAAGCAAGGATCAGGTGTGTATCATCTGATGAATCTCTGGTGCAGGTAGATGCAGTATTCCTACCAGTGCAGAGGAACCAGCAGGTGTCATTCTCTCTAGGACATAAGTCTCAGAGCTAAGAAGGGAGGTAGGCTTCCTGTCAAAGAAAATAAAACATTGATGGGAAGTGCATCTTTACAGAGTATGATAAACCAGATCTGTAAGTGGAAGAATTTTGAAATGTAACTGAAAAAAGCATTCCAAATTAAAGCACACTGATTCTAATTGAGTGTTTTGTTGCTGTGACTGAAAGCTAGCATAAATTTAGTACCTGTGACCAGGCTGGACCTAAATCAATGTTCAAAACACAGGACTTTAGTTCCTGGTACTCTGTCTGGCTAGTAGACAGGAGAACAGACAGCTCATAGGCCAAATAATGCCCATAAATTCTACTAGATGATCTATGTCGATGCCATTTTTCTTGTTATAGCTGAGCAACATTAAAGTGTATTTTACTGTCCTGCCTGACAAGGCTTTTGAAGCTCCTTTTTGGCTCCCAGCAAGAAAAAGCCCTATTTCATGCTTGCTACCTCCTCTCATGATAATTACCCTTACTTGAAAACTGTTTGAAAGCGCAAGAGCTGGTGATTAAATAGAAGAAAGGATGGGATTCAGGTTGGGTTTTGTTGTTATTTCATCTAAATGAAAATACTACTTAAAAAAAAAAAAAAAAAGAAAAAACGGTCAAATTGCGTACAGCCCAACAACAGCTTTCTGTCGAGACTTTACGCTGCAGAGCTCCAAGGGATGATAAAGCCAAGCTAAGGGGTGCACATGGTCTGGAAGTCAGGCGGTTATCTGTGTTTAATTATCAGAACGAAGTCAGAAGGCCCTAGTTGACCTTTTTTTTTTCTGGAAATCCCCTGGAGGCTTCAATCTGGTGTAGCAGAACTCCCTGTCTAGTTTTGCTGGACCTTCCAAACACAAAAAGAGCAGGTGATAAAGGCCTGTGGGCAATGTGCTTCTGTACCCCAGTTAGCCAGCCCCTGCCAGAATCTTTTCTAACCATCATGCCATATGTAGGTGGAATTAAATTAAAGTTTTCCCATTTTCTGTTTTGTTTTTTTTTTTTTGTTTGGTTTTTTTTTTTCTGAAAAAGGCTAGATACACAGAGGAAATCATCTGATAACTGTCTCTGGTTAGCCTTTATGAAGGCAGAAGCTAGCCTGCAAAACATAGAGTTATTTCTCCACTGTGTATTTTAAAGTAGGTAGTTTGCTCTCTCCTGCAGTAGGAGTCTGTAGCACACGTGTCAGAGATGCTTGCTGGGCTTATGGCTTTGTGCCCTCTGAGCACACAGGGTACCTGCCAGCACACCTGCACTCACACCAAAAGGCTTCACCTGCAGTCTGGGGGATGGACGTTTCAGCAGTATTTCTCTCACTAGAGAATACTTTGATCTCAGGACACAGCCATTCGTGATGATGCCTACTAGTAAGATGAGACTAAAATAAAGGAGCTTAAGCAGGCTGAAGAGCACTTGTCTATAAGAAAGATCCATCTTTCCATGCACTGTTTCCCTGTGTGTGGACACAAGTATCTCCTAACAGCTTCTCCAGCACTGTAAGCTGAAATTTTGGGCTGCTCCAAACCCGGTAATATGTATGTAAGCCACTCACAGCCATGCCGTTTTAATAAACCATTTATTAGCTAAACACGGGCTGATAACAAAGACATCTATACTGAGAAGGATTCTTCCTTTGAACTGGAATTTGCACAGTTCAAAATCCCATTTCTTCAATCGTTGGATTAATGTCTATGTTATCTGTATATGAAGACAGTTCTACTTTGTCCCCATTGTAACAAGGGCCTGCAACCCAGGATGTACATGTTTGTATTTGTAGGAGGATTGTATTCAAGACAAGCCCAGCTTGTCTCGGGGAGGGAAATGCTGCATAATATTTGTATTACCATTAAAAAGCCCCCATGCTGGGTCTTAGGCATTATTTCTCTCATACTTGGCATGTTGTAATAGATTCTGAATGCTGTAATGCCCCTTTGAAATATTGCTGGAAATAAAGCCATGCAGAGAAACAGAGGGAGAAATCCATCTTGCACACTAACCTATTCTTGAGCTCAGACCGCTTCTTATGCTTCTCTTGAATTTAGGCATGATGTTTTTATAAACTTGGAAATATGCCTATGTCTTATCTGGTTTGTAACTTAGCAACCTTTAATCTGGGGTTTTTGCTGCTCCTTATAAAGCAGTTGATAAATCTAGTCAAGCGCTTACAATATACTTGGTAGGGAAAGTATAAGGGGTTTGTCAAATACATAAGTAACATCCAAAACTCCATTCATTTTGCTGACATTTACCTTTACGCATAAAGACAAGCAGAAAACCGCCCACTGCTCAAAGTCACATTTAATCAGACTGAATGGTTTTACATTAGCAGGCATGAATTGCTAGAAGGAAGTCTGTGATTTGCAGACTGAAGAAGTTTCACAGAGCATGATTTATCTGCGATAGGGTGATATTTGATTTAATCACTTAACTTAGTTAATTTGCTCTGTCTGTATTTGAAGAAGGAGTTAACCAGAGGTAAAAATTAAAAGGAAGAGATAAAAATGGAGAAGATTATATTATGATGTGCATTTTTTTACAATGATTTGACCCCAGTGAAGGCCACGGAGCACTGTTGGATTCAATGGTATCCACGAGGCAAACATATTGCAAAAAACAAGACTTGGGAGTTTCGAATGACAAAGCTCTGAATGACACAGTTGCCGTAAGTGCTTGGTACATTCACTACAGCATTGCACCTTCCTGAAAGGTGTTTTAGCACACCAATATAGGATTCCCAGTCACACACTGGAGGCTGCATAACAAGCTCTTTTCTCTGTTTGTATTCCTCCTGCATTAATGCAGATACATCCTCCTGGAATTGCCGCTTGTACTGTGAATGTCATGGATGGCAGAGGTGTGTCCAAAGGCAGAGTTACAGGATCAGAGTTGGAGGCCACCTCACAAATATTATTTTTTCAGGCACCCCAGTACCATGCTGCATTTGACTCCTTTTGTTCTGAACAGAGTGGGTATTGCTGAATCCGTTTTGGTATTCTTTTTCATGTGAAAAGCGAGCCCTGAGGTAGGGTATGCTCCAGGGGAGCAATGTCACTCCCAGCTTAAAGAAAAACAGCAAGTGGGCTGCTGGTTTACAGGATTCAGTTTTCAGGGTCTGTCTGACAGGAAGTGAGAAGGGAATTTTATTGATGCCATGAAACAGGTCCTTTGACAGTGGAAATTATAGACAAAGTGCATCCGTCCAATACCCCAAAACATATGTCTATTAGCCAGTGCAGAGACTAAAAAATATACGGGAAATTCTTTTACAGTGATTTAAAAGTTTGTATTTAATATCAGCCTCCTTGGTCCAACAGGCGTGTTATCACAAGTCTTTATCTCTTACCCTTCACTGTTTTATTTCCTTGAGACAGAAAACATGGAGTTTATGTCTCTTTCAGGTGCTGTAGAAAGCAGAGAAGAGGCTTGGCTTTTGCTGCAAGGTAAGTACCAAGTCCATGTGCTATCAAAATAGAACAGGCTGCTGCCTTATGATGCAAAACCAGCTTCTGGACTGCTGGTGCTGAGGAAACCTCACCCTTCTGGATGAATTCCCATTGAATGGACTAATGTGTGTGCTTAAATATTTCATAATGAAGTCTCTGACCCTTCATGTCAATTAACCTTATTTATTAATGAAATTGTCAGCAGTGCTGGGAGCTGCAAAATACCATGTGGATCTATGACTTAGTGGTTTTCCTACCTAAACACTTCCCTTTTGCTCCCGTTTTGAGTGGCTGTGCCGTTCTGTTAGCTCTTCACTAACATCATTGATGGGGAAGGCACCTGCAGGGTGAGCCACAGGAATGGAGCCTCCTCTGAAAGGTCAAGTCCTCAGAGGAAAAGGGAGTCCCTGCAGGACAATACTCTGGGGAAAGCTTTCACACTGCCTGAGAAGGGAGAGGGATGGGATACCTCTCCAAAGTGCCTGTACACAAGCACACAGAGCACAGGGAGCAAACAGGAGGACTGGAAGGTCTGTGTGCAGGAGCAGCGCTGCAGTCTCACTGGCATCTCAGAGGTGTGGCAAGATGTTTAGAAACTCTTACATCTGGCTTTTCCTTCCACAACCAGTCAATTCAGGAGCTCAAGGAAAAGGAAGAGGCTGAAGGCACGGCACTGCTCTTTGGAGCTTAGACTTGGTTTCCAGAAAGAAGGGCCAACCCTAAATTCTCAGCTATCACAGACAGACTTCCCAACTGCTGCCAGAGTTGGTTGCAAGTAGCAGTGAGAGCCATGACCAGATATCACTCTTGGATAGCAGCTCCAGCCACAGGGCACCAAGAGCCAAGGGAGAGCACTCATGGTGCTGCTGAGTGCTGCACAGGCTCCCACAGCTCACAGTTTCTACCCCATTCCTTCCTCCTGAGAGGAACACTGAAGTTTTCAGCTTCTGTGCTGTCAGGCACATCCCTGGAAATTACAAAGGCCAATGCATAGTAAGGGGATTTCATGACCATGACTAAAAGACATGAAACACACTTAGTCAGGATTTTACAGTCTTTTTGGTAGTCTATTTCAGAATAGGAGAATGCCACTCTGTTTAGAGGATGGTAAAAAAGAGGTATTTCTATCCATCACATGGAAACAGGGAAAGGGGAGAGGGCAACCCTTCTCCATCATTATCAAAAATTGTTTTGTTTAAAGCAAATGATTCATGTCAATAGCAGACTGCAAGAGCTTGTTCATCCCTGATAATTAATTATACCCTACTTCAGCTTTCTACTGAGAGTCCATGAGAACTCAAAGACAGGAGGAGTTTGTTAATCTGCTTTCTATCATAATAGTTTTTGTGATTGCTAGAGAGAGATGGCGCATCAGTAGTGTTCCGCTTGAACCTTGGGATTATCCGTTGCACTTGCTTGTGGACCTCATCACTCTACAATGAAAGGAAGTACTTCCTCCTGCTTAATTTATCTTTGCATAACTGGAAGAAGATTCTTTAACACGTTCCAGTGTTCCCAGTACAAAATATAAACTTCGTATGGATGAAACCTGCATTTTTATTGTAAGCAACAAGATCCATCAAATTAACTTCCTCTTCTCAAGGCAAAAAGTGGTCTGTAGTGCACTGACATGATTGCCTCTGACAACACTGCCAGTTCATGTAGGAGTAACACCGAGGAGGCATGCTGGAATTAGAAAACACAGGCAAGCAACAGCCAAGAACTACATGAAAGCACAGCTTGGTGATAGCTGCCATTTGCGTGTTCAAGTTAGCAGATGTCTGTGGGGCTTCTGAGTTGTAGCATCTCTGTTGGTTTGCTCAGATGTATCATGTCTTTGTCTTGTCAGGGTTTAAGTATGTGCACTCTTTCTTCCCTCCTGTGGGCTTTTATGCAGTGGTGCCCTTTCAAAATTTGCCTAGCGCAAGTTAGATAAATAGACAGTACTTTGTCATATTTGCAATAGCTTTGTGCTTCCCACATTTACTAAATGAGATACAAAGGTTTGGACCTTACACTCTGAAATAGTAATTACTAATCTCATCATCTCACTTCAGGCCTAAGCTTCATGTCTGATTGATGAGGAGGGACGTGAAATCTCCCAGAACACAGTTCAGAGCCCAGATTATCTGATGTCTAAGACAAGATATTGTGCATACCCTGCTTCCACAGGAAGAGTATGTGGAAGGGCTGAAAGAGTATGTGGAAGGGCTGAATTCAGGCAGCAGAAGAGAAGATGAAATGAACTGAGGTCCCAGTCTGGTCTTCACACACTAAGCCACACTGCTTGCCCGCCTGTGCACCATAGCTAAGCTGTGCGAAGCAACCACAAAAGACATTTATTCAGATGTTTTGTAAAGCAATAGGCAAGTTTTTAACATCAACAATCAACACTGAGATTTCATTGCTTGAGTGCTTCCTAAACAACTTCTTAGCTTGTTTCTTCTTTATTGCGTACATCTTCTATATAACATTAATAAACGTATATAAAAAATGTATATCTAGCTAGATGTGCTAGCAGTCACATATATGTGTATGTATCTTAATTGGACACATTCTTTTACTGAACCCCCTGGAAATCCAGAAATGCTTGTACGAACTTTTTTCTTCTCCATTTCCAGCCAACTGGGAACATGCTGAACAAAAACTGATAAATTAATTCTATTTCCCACACAAAAAAGCAGAAAATATATTTTGGTGTTTTCAAGCAGTATTTTTTTTTCCTATCAGGCCATTTTAGAAGCCTGAAAAGCAGCAAAACAGATAGGCAAAACAGAGATTTTGCCTATCTCTGCTTTCATGATTGTCACCATGAAGCATCCCCTTGTCTCAGGTATTATAGCAGTACCAATAGAAACCAATATTCTTCTGCTTCAGCGACACAACTTCCTAATGTTGCCCCCAAACCCAAAAACTGAGGTGACGTCCTTCACCAGCACTGTTGCCTTGGATGCCCTTGGCAGTTTAGATGTACTGGTCTAGCTAACTGAAATATCTGAATTATTATTCATGCTTATTATTTATCTGGAAAAAGCTGAAATTAATCTTGCTAGTTTTCTTCTAAAAATCCACCTCCTCCAGCAGCTTATCTTAACATGGTATTTGCCAGGAGTGTAATTAGGACTAGAGTTTGTAAGTTATTTGCTAGGCAGCTGCTTTGTAGCCAGACACCAAGAGGCTGTGGGAGGGATGCTCAGCTGGCGCCCAGTCTGTTCAAGCTCCTAAAACCAACTTATTCTCAACAGGGCCCCTTTTGGCCACTGCGACCAAGAACCCACAGGTATTTGATACCAGTGGCACTGCTGGGCAAGCCTATGTCAGAAAACCTGGGCTTCATTCAGCTCCAGTTTGTCAGTGCTGCAGGTTCCTGGCTGCATTTCTCCAGGCACAGCCATTGCCGTGGCTCACGCTGGGGCCAGGCTGATGGTGCTGCAGCCAGAGCCAAGCACTGTGTGAGCATGAGCAGCACCACCACCTGCACTCAGCGCTGGCTCCAGTACCGGCCCTCTGCTCCCACAGCAACCCAGCACTTGTGCCTTTTTCCTCCAGTATCGAGCAAGTGACTGCTTGCTGTCACCTCCAGCTTGGTGTGACACCCCAGGGATGGCCTCTTGGGACCTGCTGGGGAATATACCCCGAAACACAAAGTCTTTCTTCTCTCCTATGCTTTACACATGTAACTAAATGTAGTGGCTCAGCATTAACAAGGTAGGGATGGGGATGAGTGGCCAAGTTGAGTAAGGATGCTATGAAATCTTGGGAGACCATAATTTAAACCGAGGGACTAGGGAAAGAAGAGATAAAAAGGCACACTGTTGATATAGACATATATTCTGTGGGAAGCTGTATCTTTCCCGTGCTGTCTAAAGTTATGAGTAACCCTTGTAAAGTCAGTTTTGCTCTGTCTTGACATTTCAGTCTGCCTCTGAACCGAAAAACAAAACCAATGCGCCCACAGAATTTTGCCACTCTAGGAGCAGGTGAGCTTCAGGAACTTGCATGTCTCAAAGAGCTCTTTGGGCTCAGGGCACTTAGAGCTCAGATCCCAAAAGGTCTTAGGGCTGTGAAGGAAGAGTAGAGAGAAGGAGCCTGGGCTGAGGAAGTGCTGGGGGCAAACATATACAAATTGTGGCCAGCCAGAAGTGCCAAAGCCCATGGCCCTGGTGCTTGGAGCAGAGTGGTCCCAGGAAGGGAAGCTCCCTGCTCCTCAGGTAGAAGAGATGAGCTTAAACTGTTCTTAGGCCATTGCCTGGCTTTCAATGTGCTGGTGCCTGTGATGCTTTGTTTGCTTTCACTGTACCACTAAGATTGCTATTTGCTAAGAGTTGAGGATCTGAACTGTCTGGGGACAGAAGTCTTTGTCAGCTGCTCACTAACTATTGTGCTGAGATAGTCAGCCCAGCTAGTAGAGTCTTTCTGAGCTCCAGAGGGGGTAAGTGAAGAGCTTTGTTATGTTGAGGAGACTTTTTGCCATCTCAATAGCTTGCTTTGTCATACTGTTAGTGTGTGGCTACCTTGGCAGGAAGAGGATGTATTGCCCCTATAGGTCTCAGCAAATTTCTGATATTCTGTGTGTTTGGGGATGCTCAGTGTTCAAAATCTGTGATGCTGCAGCCCTTCTAAGCTACACTAGAGGCAGATGGAAGAAATAGTGAGCTAGAGCAAGGAAGATATATAACGAAAACATGATGCTGTAACACAAAGATTTCTTACCTACAGGTTATCACCGTGATCATGTGCACCAACACTCACTCCCAGATGAGAGGTAATACACATCTACCCTGCTGCCAAGGATTCCTGAATGCCCCCCTGCAAGTCCCAGAGCAGGTGAGCTAGGGGAGCAGTGCCAAGTGCTGGCAGGGCTAGGCTCTTCATTCCCCCACCCAGCTCCTCCAACAAGCTGTTGAGACAAGATGCTCTGGATAGCTTCCTGGAATTGCCTACTGATGGGATTTGGGGGCTATGCCTATTCTAGCAAGTGAAGCAGGGTGGCAGATAGTACATTGGCCTGTGATCATCATCCTACTAGAACTGAGTAAATAGAGTAATACATTACCCAGCATGGATTTGACCCATGCCAAGTGGTGCTTTCCTGGATAACATCCCAGCACAGTTTGGGTGATACACAGGCCAGGAACCATTTCCAGAAGACAGAATGGATGAAGTCACCCTGCCCAGGAGGAAGGGGAAAAAGAGGGTTTTGCTATACACAGCCCAGAGTTTGCCACTTCCCCTCAGGACCAGACTCTCGCTTCCAGAAGAGACTTTCTCTTCTATGTTTATTAATGTTAATGTATCCAAGGAGACTTCAAGTCAGATTGTATACTTTTTTGGTTACTGTAAGTTGAATGTCATGAACCTGTCTTAAACAAACAAACAGCTCAGAATAAAGACACAAAATAACTGTTTAAATGTTCTGAAATACTTTCCCTATACTTAAGACAGCTCCTCATTTAAACCCAAGGCTAAAAAAGCCAAAGAAGACTCTCCCAAGAAGCTGCATCATCCCAGGGTGAAGCCATCAGAAGACAAGTTTCTGAGTCATCACATTTCTAGGAAGGTTGGGCTGTGCTTGGCTAGTCCTGAGCTGTGGACAGGCAGGGAGGGTTACATGCTCAGGACAAGAACAGCCGGAAGATTTCTTTCACAGGAAAAGTACAAAAGCAATGAAAAGGGAGTATTTGCAGATGCTTCAGACGTGTCTCAGGAGGTACATTAGCATGTTGATTGAGATGGGAAGTATCTGATAAACTGCACAAGAAGATGCAGGTTTATGCACAGATTTTATGTCCACATATGGCTCCAATGTCCTATGGGAAATTTTAAACAAAATCTAAAGTTGCTAATAAATCCCTTTCAGTCTGGATTTAGCTTGTTCAGCTTTGTTGCAAGTGCAACTGACTGATCTTTGCATATAAATGCATGTTAGTCTCTCAGATAATATTTAGTGGTAATAAAACTGCCTTCTTTTAGTTAAGGTATTTTAAAGCAGATTTCTCTGAGTTACCTTAGTGTCTATGCATAAATTTGGTATCTCCTTAGTGGCTCCTGATGCACCTGAGGAGAAAGCAGAACTGAAACTTATTGGTTTAAGGTCTTGTAACTTCTGCCACCCCCAGCTTGTGTGTCCTACTTCTTGAGTAAACTCACAGTGGTTTAGCTGATATATCTGAAATAATATTCCAGGTTACAGACATCCCTGGTTTATCCTAAGTTGACCACAATGGTAACTAAGAATTTACTTAAAAGAAAAACTTCTTTGAGGGTTACATCTTTAATGTGAGTTCTACTGCCCTGTGCCTGATAGGAAGCGCTTGCCATTTCTTTGTATTTGTTCCAGTTTCCATAATACTAGCAATGGTGGAAAAGCTGCCCAGCAACACATTCTGCCCATTCCTGTATGGCATTTGTTATCCACTGCTCCCACCTGTGCACATGTGGGGCTATGTCTCCCCTAGATCCTAGGGTAAATTTTCCACCAGCACTCAGGGCCCAGCTAAGAAACTGGAAAATTTAGCCTGCACAAAGGTCTTTGTCACTAAACTGCATCATCTTCAGGGTTTTTTGGAACTCATATTTATGAACACTTGCTTATAACAACCAAAGGATTCATTAAAAGATCAACCAGAGTCTGGAACATAAAGTTAAATGTATTAAATTGCACACTGTTCAATAGAAACAGTATATTTGATTGAGGCATCCTCTGCCAGTCTGTTACACACTATTTATCCTGGAAGTATTACTTCAAATGTCAATTGCTGTTTTTTCATATTTTTCACAATGCCAAAATCACCTCCACTTTACCCATTAGGAAAACCCACTCTAGACAGCAAACTTAGTAATGCTACTGATCTGTCTATCAAAATGTGCTACAGCACTTGGGAATAACTCCATATTACATATGAACACAAATGTCAGTCAATGTAAATGCCAGTGTTTGTGATCATTTACATGCTATAGGCTAATCAATACAACCTTCATCAGAAGTACAAATGCCTACATCTTTGAAGATGTCGTGGTTTAAGCCATAAGTCACGCAGTTCGCTCACTCACTCCCCATCTTTCTTCCTCTCGCTCCCAGAGGGATGGGGAGGAGAATCTAAAGAATGGAATTCCCACAGGTTGAGATAAGAACAGTTTAGTAGCTAAGGTATAACACAAACCACTACAGCTACCACAGCTATCACTACAGTAATAATAATAAAAAGGGAAATACAAGGAAAGAGAATACAACTGCTCATCACTCAATACCAAGCCCAACCCAGCTGCAAACTGAACTCTTATGGATTCCTGCTGCCAGTTTTTCCATCCTGGGCATGACATGCTGTGATATGGAATACCTCTGGTCAGTTTGGGTCAGGTGTCCTGTTTCTGCTTCCTCCTGGCTTCCCCTCTTCCCTGACAGAGCATGAGACTCAGAAAGTCCTTGGTCAAACCAAACATTCTAAGCCATAACTATAAACATTGGTGTTATCAGCGCTGTTCCCAGGCCAAAAGTCAAAAACACAGCACTGCACCAGCTACTAAGAGGGAGAAAAATGACTGCTACTGCTGAACCCAGGACATAAGACACTACTTTCCCAAAGCTGAAAAAAATGAAACAAAAGCAAGAGAAAATCTCAACATTGATTTCAGGGTAGTGATAAGTAATGGCTTGGGGCTATGATTGTACCCAGTATAGCACTAAAACAAGTTTGGTTCATTGCCTGGCATTTGCCCTTCTCGAAGGAGTTTTCAGACCAGGCAGGGATCCAAGCTGATGCGACTATGCTGCCATAGCCCATGGCAGCCAGATATCCCTATGGGAGCACCAGGCCATGCCTGCCACTCAGGTCAGCACAGTGGGCTGCCTTGGGTGGAAAGGCTGCCATACCCCAATGCTGCCACTTCCAAGGAGAAAGGGCTCCAAATGCAAGGACACCAGCTGCTTTTGTGGTAGATTGGTGAGAAGCCCTTCAGACAAACAGCTGTTAAGCTGTAGCCACTTGAAGCTTCTCCTCCCCTTTCACAGGAGGCAGTCAGATCCTCAAGGGAATCATGACAGGTCCTATCTCACCTCTGCTCCTCCTCCAGCAGTAGCAGCTACGCACCACATTCAGATTGTCTGTCTTGTTGAGAAGCCTTGAGAAAATGAACATGAGCCGGCTTCAGTGTGCGCTCACAGCCCAGAAAGCCAACCATATCCTGGGCTGCATCAAAAGGAGTGTGACCAGCAGGTCGAGGGA
>JAOEHY010000472.1:0-24889 GCA_025447955.1 Psilopsiagon aurifrons | reverse complement strand
CTGGAGAAGAGAAGGCTGTGTGGAGACCTCATAGCAGCCTTCCAGTATCTGAAGGGGAGCTGTAGGGATGCTGGGGATGGACTCTTCATTAGGGACTGTAGTGAGAGGACAAGGGGTAATGGGTTCAAACTTAAACAGTGGAAGTTTAGATTGAATATAAGGAGGAAGTTCTTTACTGTAAGGGTGGTGATGCACTGGAATGGATTGCCCAGGGAAGCTGTGAATGCTCCATTGCTGGCAGTGTTTAAGGCCAGGCTGGACAGAGCCTTGTGTGGCATGGTTTAGTGTGAGGTGTCCCTGCCCATGTTAGGGGGGTTGGAACTAGATGATCTTCAGGTCCTTTCCAACCCTAACTATTCTATGATTTTATGAAATTCAGTGTCGGATCCACGGGAACAGAGCTGACTTCACAGCCAATGAACCCAAAAGACATCATCTTAGAAAGGCTCAGTTCTGTGTTCTTGTGGATATTTCCTTGATTTCAGGTCAAGAGAAACAAATTCTGCAGAAAGCAGAGCAGCAACTCCTAATCATCTGTATCTGTTCAAAACCTCCTCAATTCCTTGTAGAAGAAATGCTTCCCTTCATTAAATGATGAAATGGAGGTAAAATATACTATTAAAACCAAAATGATACTGATAGCAATGGGCAGGAATATGGAAATGTGGAAATATAAACTATTGCTAAGGGAGAGAAGAGGCAACACTGGCCAGCCAGGGTAAGGCTAACCAGGAGAATATATCAGGAGCAAATGAAATGGAATCCCAGTAACACCACAGACCTGCTGTTAGACAGGGTTGACAGAATCATGGATCACAAAGTGCAAAAGGCTGAAGTACTCAAGCGGTGCTTCCCCCAGGTGCTGAGGAGCTGAGGTGACATTAGTCAGTTAGCCATCAGGGGCTGGCACAGGGAAAGAGACACTCCTTCCCACATGTCCTGTTCTTGCAGCTTTGCCTCAGCAAGACTGGATAATTTGCACTGATAAGATTTAACAGTCGGCCAAGGAGCTCTTTGAATTATTAATGATAATAAATCCTATAATGATAAACCCCCCCCCGAACTTGCAAGGTTACAAACAAGCTTAAATTTATATTGGTCTCTAATAAAATCCAGGAAAGACTGGCAGGTAAAACTATCATCAAGGAGTCAAAAGAACAAGTGATTCAAACAATATTTTATAATTATTATTATTATTTTTGCAATGTACCTCAAAAGTTTTCTGCCATCACAAATTTGATGGAGTTACCCAATTTCTATAAGGCATTAGCACAAGTCCTTCATAATATTCTTATAAAAATTAGTTGTACAGCAAATCAAAGCGGACTCATTTTAAAAAGATTAAGAATTGCTCAGTTGGTAGATCTCAGAAAGGCATTTGCAATCACTAAGGGGTTTTTGAGCAGAAGCCTCCAGGGAGCTGCTCTTATCCCACTCAATGATCTTGAAGAAAATATTAAATCATTGCCGATAGAATTTGTAGCTAATAAAAAGAAAACAATGAAGAGGGAAAAGATGATTTGGCATAGGTCAGGGTCACTGGGACAGAAGGATTCATTTGAATGCATGTTTCAACACAACCAAATGTAAGGTTATTCTTCAGGACAAAATAAATTCCATTTATAAGGGAGAGGGGGGGGTTCATGTCAGTGGAAGCAGTGGCTTTTATAAGGATTTAGTGGCTGTAAGAGATAAGCAAAACAACGTGATAGCTGGAGGAGCAAATCATGTCCATCACCGTATAAACACACAAATGTCAAAGGGGAGAAAGGAAAAACATTATTTTCCTGTACATGATGTTTATTGCTTCAAAATACAAAAGTGACTATGGGTGCTGTTTCTCAAGCTGTTGGTCTATGTTTCCAACTTCTTGTTTTACCTTTCTGCTATGGGCCTGATGAGAGGGCTTAGGTCAGGCTCAGTGCCCAGGGGCAATAGGCAGGATAACATGATGCAAAGGCGCAGGTTACTCCTGCTCCCAGCAGGTCCAGAGACGCTGCTGGTGCAGAAATGAGGGATGCTCTACAACTATTTCTGGGAATTAAAAAAGAGTTGGGGAAAAATGCTCATTTTGGGAAATATCTTCTGGAGAGAAAACCTAGAAATTCCATCTATTTTGATTACCCAATAAAAGGATAAGAGGGAATTTTATCACAGTGTAGCAGAACCTGAAATGCTACACTGTGATTTCATAGCTGGCAACACTTCAGTCTGGTAAAAAAGACACATAATCCAGTGGCTGGAAACCATGTCCAGACAAACTCAGCCTAGGAGCCTTTCTATTTCAACAGGGAGGGTAAATAATAATTGATCCTTCACTTGCAGCTTTTAAAACATAAGTGAATGTCGCACAGAATGATATGCTATGTTTCAAACAAAAGTTTAAGCTGGAAGGAGATATCATTGCATAAGGTTATTTGAGAGATGCAGTAGATCACATAAGGCCCTTCTACACTTACTTTACTATTTTGGTATTCTTCCCAGGCCTTGGAATTCATCTGGAAGTGTGCTACTGTCCTTCTTGGCTTTTGTTCTTCGTTTCCGAGACCATAGCATGACATGGAAAAAAATGCAAATATAAATTATATACACTTTGTGGTCAGGCAGGTTTTCAATCCTGAATTTGTAGACCTACATTCACTGCTCAGAGAACTGATACTTATTTTAGGGATTTTGTCCAAACACATGGAAATGGCTACTTGTACGAGTGTTTTCTACTTCAGTCGTGAAGTAAATGTAACTGTAGAGATTTCTGTGTCTTAACTACGCTATCATTTTTTACCATCGCAAAACCTTGGTTTAAGGCTACATCATCCACTAGTTTCAACTTACTCTTGAGCTGCACCACAATTATATTATAATTAGGCTTTGACTGTACTTCCCTGAACACACCTATTCTAAAAGTTGAAGGTTGTCTCTGAGATTGAGTTACTTTCTGATCTGATCACTTATGATCAGAAAGTAACCTAACCGGTTGTTAGGTGGTACATAACGGATCAGTACATAACCTGATCAGCACATAACTGTTGAGTCTATGCTGCAGTAACACTGTCACATACTAAGAAGACTATATGAAGTAGTAGTTGCAGGTAACATGGAACTACAGTAATTTTACTGCAATTGCTAGGTAATTACTATGTAATTCATGTCTGATCTACAAATTAAAACGTAAGTTGCTTTGCCATTAATGTTTTAGCTGTCCCTGACAGATTTTATCTGTAAAGTAGTGGCTACTTTAGAGGTTGTCTGCCCATACATTATGAGAACATCTGTGTTCATAATTTCACATCCATTATCAATGACCATCTCCCTAAATCTTAAGTTCTTCTGTAATTAACGAAGCAAAAATTATCTTACAAAATTAATTTTTGACTCAGAGTCTTCTTTTTCCCATCTCATATTACTATCACAATTCATTCCCTTTCACTTTTCTCATACTTAACATCTTATCTTGTTTGTCATAAATATCACTTATATATAAATCACTACAGTTCAGGCAGAAGCAGCAGGAAGAATATTTTCTGTGGGTCCCAAACTAGCCTCATGCTGACATTAGTCACCTCCCTTGAGAATTATGTTTTCTTCCCTGGCACAAAGAGAACAGCTCAGACTCAAAGTCCACTCACAGATTAGATTTTGTAAATACTTTTCTTTTTTTTTTCATTCCAAATGATCTATTTGATTATCCATTTGCTTCAGCCTGGCTTGTCTCCAGGAGTTAGTTCAGAGTAAAATACAAGACTTTCTATTTCCTTTGAATGCAGCCTTTAAACAAAGGTTTGAAAACCCCTTCAGTATGTCAGCACATGACATGGTATGGAAAAGGGCTTCCTTACAGCCCCTTTTGGGCTGGTTGAGAGCTCACACAAGGAGTCACCTGAAAGAAGTGACCCTGACTGAGCAGTGGCAGTCAGGCAAAACACCACATGGCAGCTAGCACCAGGCAGAGGGACTCAGCCACACAGATATGAGGGGAACAGAAGGCACAAATTTTGTGACAGTAGGAAGTATTCATTTCATTCTACAGCTTCCATTTGGAAATAGCCCCTGAGTAGCCCTTTTATAAGGTCACACGTATGGTCCTGGGAGTGGAAGTCAGTTCCAACTGCAACACATAAACTCAGGTTTGTCACTCAGTGAACGGCCATAGTTTCCATGATGGCACATGAAGGCCTCATCAGCTCTGCCACTGGAGACCAGAGGGTTGTCTCAGCTGGCCACACAGGATGCATCCACTTAGGGTGAGCAAGGCACTCTCTACATGAATTAGATCTCTACTGACTGTGACAGGAACCTGGACTCACAATTAGAATCATAGAATCACAGAATGGTTTGGGTTGGAAGAGACCTTAAAGTTCATACAATTCCAAACCCCCTGCCATGGGCAGGGGCAATTTCCACTAGATTCGGTTGCTCAAAGTCCCATCCAACCTGGCCTTGAACACTGCCAGGGATGGGGCAACCACAACTTCTCTGGGCGATCTGTGCAAGTGTCTCACCACCCTCACAGTAAAGAAGTTGTTCCTAATATCCAAATCTAACGTTTTTCAGCTTAAAGCTATTACCTCTCTTCCTGTCACTACATGCCCTTGTAAAAAGTCCTTCTCCAGATTTCTTGTAGGCCCCATTTTGACACCTTAAGGCTGTTCTAAGGTCTCCCTGGACCTGATCCCTGGTTGCTTGGACAATTCCTCTGTATTCCTCCTAGGCTATATGTCCTTTCTTCCACCCTCTGTAGGCTTCTTTTTTGTGTTTTAGTTTGTCCAGGATCTCCTTGCTCATCCATGTAGGTCTTCTGGTGTTTTTGCCTGACTTCCTCTTCATTGGGATGCATTACTCCTGAGCTTGGAGGAGGTGATCCTTGAACATTAGACACCTGAATCTTGCTTTTCCTAATAAAGAGCTGAGGCCAGTCTTAATGCAGTTTGTCCACAGGGCCTTTAAACAAACACCACGGAAGGGCACTCTAGTAGATTCCTAAATCCAGTTCAAAATTGGTGCCGAAAGTGCTAACTAAAAAGCTATTCCATAATGCCAGCTATCTTTTTTTGCCATATTATTCAACAGTAAGCAGTATGCATAACAAAGATCCTGATTTATTTGTAGGGTTTATTCAAAATGTCAGAATAAGATACTTCTATCCATTACAAACTCTGCTTTACAATTCCATCCATTTTCATTATGTTTTTAATACTGGTCCTAATTTGCATCTTTATGCTAAAACATGAAAATAGAGCTCTTTTCCTTGAACACTCCAATTTTTCATTAACTTCAATAGAAATGTCTCATGTAAAAGGAATGCTAGATCAGAAAACATTAGCTGCAGTAAAAGCAAGCTAAAAAATGGCATGCCAGAGAGGACAGTGCTCGTCAGTGCTTTACAAGGAATAACTCTTTTAAATCAGGCAATATTATGCATAAAGCGTAGCAGACACTGTGAGCTTAATTTTAGATCCTCCAACTACAGTTTTCTGTGGGTTCCATCCTAATTTCAAGAAACATTTCACAATCCCAGACAGGTAAAACAAGGGATTGAAAATGATCCCCTTGTTCCTTACAAGCCTTCAAACAAAATAGATGGCAGAAGCTGGTGTGAAGAAAAGGTCACATCTTTTGGGGCAGATACAACAATTACATTTAAGAGCAAATTTCTGGGTATTTCTGTTCTGGTTAACATGCCAAATCAAAGGGAATTGGTTCATGTGCATAGATGACACTAACAGTGATATATTGAAGACTGAACATAGCATACATCAACATATCTTATCTTTAGAAGAGACATTTCTAAATATAAGCTTTAAAACATTTATAGGGTACTCAGAACAAGTTTTCTGTTTCTATAGATGACATTCGCTGTCTTTTCTTTTTGCTTCATCCTCCACATTTGCTTCCCTCAGCTGTATGTACAAATGGCACTGTTTTCCCCCAGAACAGTCAGAAAGATTGCAAAGACATTGAATGTGACCTGGTTTCAATAATACTGAATAGATGAAAGTGACAAAACAAACCCCTAGAACAACAGAAAGACAGATCACAGTATAATTAGTGCTGAAACCGAAGGTATTTCTGTCAGTCCCAGCACAACATCACACTAGTTACTTTCTGGCTCCTTTTCTTAAAAAAACCCAGTTACATTCCTTAGCTAGAAATTTGCATTTTATTCCTGATTACATTATGTATTCTCACTGAGAAATTGAATATTTAAGTACACGGATATTTAAGTATGCGAATCAAGTAACACTGCAACGTTGCCAATTCCTTTCAGTCTATTTTTCCATCAGTTCACCAGAGCTTCACACACTGCTTCCTTGCCATTAATAGGACTTATTTGCCACGTGCATCTCATGAACTCATTGTGGAAAACTGTGAGGCTTTTTGTTGTTTGTTTGTTTGTATTTACAATGTAAGAACATGCTGCTGTGCCAGCGATTTCTGTGGATGCACTGGCACTGACGCAAGTAGGAACTGCCATGACAGGACATCTCCTTCACTAGAAAGGGTGGCAAATCCATTTCAGATATTGCCAGTCAGAAAATGGATGCTAATTAACCAAGTTTAACGAAGCAGCTGATACTGGTTTTAATAAATACTTTCATACTCTTCCTATATATTGCCATGAAGAAGCTTTAAATGTGAGCTTAAAATAATAAACCCCAGGAAGTCAGAGATCCCATGTGTAGAAAAATAGAGGTCTAAGATTGGGACCTACCTCTTGCAGTAGCAAACAGCAATCATTTCTATGTCATTTAATTGGTTAAAAATGCAGAACAACATAGATGGACGCAAAGCAGAGCGTGTAAGAAGAGCAAGTGACTTTTTAGATGAGACAGAGCCTGAAAAATGCCAAATGCAAGGGGAAATACAGAAATCTTCAGTGTGAAAATACTCATTACATAAAGTCTGCACAGAAAAATCAAGGTCTGGCTCAGAAACAGCCCAGCTCCCCCTGTTATCTTTACTGACATGAGGGTAAATGCCTCTAGAAATGACCCAGTGCCTGGAGCCCCCAGTTCCTAGCCAGGGAGCAGCAAATGGGTGTGCTGACACAGAGGGGTGAGCCTATGGAAATTTGTATTCTCACATTTACAAGAGGTTATTCTAAACAAGGAAGAGGAAAATTTTGGGTATCAAGTGTCCTTGACTGTCTATACTGAATTATCATTACTTGCACCATTTACTGTGTTCATATCTATAGCCTGGTGTGAAAATCTGAAGGAATGCTGAAGTCTTCAGCATAAATGGCATATTAATGTGTTGTTCAAAACCTGGATATTTTTACCAGGGAAACTGAAATATTTTTATCCAAGTGTATATCCAACTTAAATTTCTTTACAGCCCACGTTCCTCTTAAATAACCATAAAACCTTTACAGAGGCCATGCTCTAATAAGATTGCAGATTTACATTTTGATTTAAAAACAAGCAAACAAGAATCTGCACTTTCTGCTGAATGAGGAAAATATCATATTACAGATTTAGTACTCCCTTTGCTGTACCATCTGAAGCAACATTAATAATATATTGAGTAATTTGGGAGGAAAATTATCTCAAAAATACATCTCCAGAAAGCACAGTAAAGTAACACACTATGGAAAGAGAATGGATCCCCAGCTACATCCATCCTCAAGTCCTCTTGACAGGACATCACAGACCTAACCTGAAAACACATGTGCTGTGAAGAGCAATCCTCTGTAAGGCAGGACATGGCCCTGTTTCAGCAAAGGTTTCATCTGTGTCTAGGCTGCTTGGAGAAACACAATACAGTGGGATTAGGCTGTTTTATGAGTGTATATGGAAATAGCATGGATCTTGGTGTCTGCGCACTCTTGTACATACAGTCTCAGCCCAGAGGAGTCAGCTCAGTGCTGGGGCAGTGATTCTGTGAGGCTTTTCCAGCCTCCAGGGGTTTTGCAATGCTGAATTGTCCTGTAGTACTCGTGCAAGCAACCTCAGCATAACCAGGAGGGAGGGGTCTGGGGTGGCTTTTGATGGGATATAATTTCCATTGGCATGTTCATTTGGCTTCTGTTTAAACCAATAAACACAACAAATATGCTGTCATAGTGCTTAAATGACTAATGATATTAAACCAAGGGTAGTTGGTAATGGTCAGCTAATCAGAAGCATGTGTTTGAAGGTCAAATGGTCCTACTCCCATCTTATTTATTCTCAGCATTTAATCAAAACAAGCTCCCAAATAAGGCACAGGTGTTGGATAATTTAGGCTAATGGATAATGAATGAACAATTTCAATAAGGGAAACATATTTAAAAACCTACATGGTAATGAACAGCTTCACAAATGAAGTGGGGGCAGGAGGAAATTAAAGAGCAGAAAAGAAGAATATCAAAAATAGTGTCTTGGATCAGTTTGGGGCAAGCAAATAATTTAGGGTTCAAGAAATCTAGAGTTCTGTAAGGCTGATGTGCAGAAGAGGGAACAAGCTTGGTTAGATGGTACTTACTAGGATACGCAGCAGCATAGGATTCCAGGAGAAGGCAGATGTCCAAGCATCCTGTGGAAAATAAAGTCATTTAGAAACCCTGAAGAGTTCAAAAGGGTTTCCAGTGGATCAGAGAAAGGATAGCAATACTTCACCTCTAGCAAGAAGCCGAATTGTCGTGCCTGGGATGCCTTCCACATGTACTTCTCTGAGGCTTCTGGCAAGCACCACAGGGTGGGGTTTAATCACACAGTTTAAGCCATTTATGAAAAATAAGGATTTAATCCTCTGTTTCTCTAGCTAGTGATCAGCATTGGTAGCACTGAGAGAAAATACTCCATCTGACAGCCCTACTATAAGATGGGATAAAGTACCTCGTGGGGTTTCCCTCTTGTTCTCTTCTCTCACTTCTCAGATCATCAAGGGAGCCTAGGTGAACAACTTGTGCAAGAGGCCTAATTTTTAGATGAAAAAGTTATTTGAAATGAATCCCTCTTTCAGCTTTTTCTTTCATTCCTGGAAACTACCACTATGTCAGACTGAGATTGACAGCTTCCCCTGCTGGAAAAGCACAGTGAAGGACTGCCTTTACTGAATCACACTTGATTTGATGTTTCTTGTGTTCCTGTGTTTGAAATAATTTCCTACATGTAATTATACACTTAAGCAATATTTATGTGCTATAAAAACCATTTTCCTGTTTTCCAAAAGAGATTGGCTTGCCCTAAGAATATTTTGCCTTACTTGTGTGTTTTTGGACTAGATATTGCTATTTAGGATACAAGAAAGGAAAAAAGACTATTAATTGTGCTTTTGAATGAACTGTACAAAAAGGTCCCACATGAGGCCATATATTTATGCATGACAAAAAAAATGTGTACACAGAGTAGTGAAGTGCAATTATATTGAGCCCACATATGTGTAATAAAAAAAAAAAATGGGAATTGGCACTGCTTTAATGATGTGACAAATATTAAAAATTAAAAAAATGAAATATGCCTTTTTTATTCAGATTCACAATAAATCTTTTGAATTTTGAACAACCTATTACCGAGACACCAGCATCTAATTCATCTGCTTGCTGACAAAAATCTGCTTCTCTCAGTGAATGTAACATTTAAGAAACCTTCAATGATATCCAAAGCCTGCAGTGCTCATACAGCTAAACCCCAACTGCAAATTACAAGTGGTTAGAGACTGCAAAATAATGGTCTCTGGCCTTTGTTAAACCCTCCCTCTCAGGGTTTAACAGCCCAATTCTGAAGACTGAAAGGAGTAGTCCTGCTTTAGTATGACTCACTTGATTATTTTGTGTGTGTATGTGTACATTTCCCACTTAATACTCTGAGTGGTAGAGCATTCAACCCCATGACCTCCAATAGATTTGTGAGGACATAAATGAGAACAGGGCTTAGGCTGTAATATTTGTTGTGGAAATGCCTTTGTGAATTAGCCTGCAAACAGCCACAGAGTGATAAAAACTGAACAGCTTTTAGAGCTTATTTTATAGCGCTATTTTAGTTAGTTTAGCAGGTGAAGCAGGATTTTACTCATTACAATTCTTCATTGGCCTCTTTCCTCATACAGCTGATGGAGGCTCATGGCACCCCCAGGATGAACTGCTAGAATCCCTTGAAGACAGTTGGCAGGTCTTATAATGATGCTGCTTTGCCCAAGCAGCGAAGTCCTGCATCCTCAATGTTTGCACACACGGCCCTTGGAATTGTGGCACCTAGAGAGGTGTGCAGCAGGAGGCAGACCCTTATGTGCACACAGTACAGCCGTTTCCTCCTGGGCTGGGACGGTGACTGACAACCTACCACAGGATTTGCTCAGCTGGCACAAGCCTCATACAAGATACAGTGCCCCCAAAACTACCAGGCCCAGCAAACACATGGGAGAGAGTGCAACCTCTTTAAGGACCCAGTAAGATGACTGGCCCCATTGGATCTGGAGCAAAATTAAGTGCAGGTGCTGGGACTCAGCCCAGGGACCTTCATCAGAGCTGGCAAGTTTAAACGCGCTTCCAGCCCCAAGCCAAGATGGTTTCATCCCAGCCCTGTGGGGAAGGGTGTGTGCTTCCTTCTCCAGCTAAATTACTATCAAGATGTTGCTTGCAGTGGGAGGCTGTTTTCAGAAAGATGTAAGACAACCCTGTGTAGCTGGGAGAGACAGTTTTTGCAGTGAACCAAAAGGAAATTTTCTATTCCTTGTCAGCCTAGGGATTAAAAAGCATTCTGTGCTGGAATGGCAGTGCTGAGGACACATTATCCTGGTACACTGAAAGCAAAACCTGCTGCCATGTGGTCCACCAATCTGCTGCCACCATGCTGTTTGTCTGGGGCCTGGCATTCTGTGTAGATGCCCAGAATGTGGTCCTTGTGCATGTATGAGCTGAGAGGAGTTTTGTCCTGTACTTATGCATGCTGACTTACAAAGAAGCCATGTATAGAAAGCACTAGAGATTTGTGTTGAGGTAGGTGAAACTAGAGGTGCTAATTCAATCACTGTGCTACACTTCTGATCAAAGAAGTTATGAGAAAATCCCTTTTACAGCACAACTTAATGTGTCTGACAAGATGTTGGGTCCTCTAAGTAAGCAAATTATCAATTTTTATTTAAAACACCTTCATACCAGGCTATGCAAAGACTTACAGGTACTGAGCATCCATCTGTGAGCCTGCAAGGTCCTTAATCATAGCGCCAGCTTGATGGCCTTTGTGCAAAAGACCTGAGGAGTGATGCCACGATAACTAGTCCCTACCTGGTGTTTGGTCTGAGGATGATTTCACCAGAGTTGGCTCTAAGCCCTGAGTTTGGTCCGTCCCTTCTCCCAGTTTTACCCATTGATTATGGGAAAAATGCCTTAAAGCTACTCCTGGGCACAGTTCAGATCACAGAGTTCCCACCTCCCTGGGGTAAGAGGGAGGGTTTTGCTTGAAATATTGCTCTCTAGACCATTAATTTTGCTTTTTGCAATTGCACAGTTTCTATTGGTAGAGGTAAAGGGACCTACTCACAGCTTTCCTATAATCCCGTCTTCCCCTTTCTCCAGCCTTTTTTTTCTCTGTTCATCTCTTGTCTGTGCTGTAATGAGTAGCACAGTCTCTTAAGAACTGGGAGCAGGAAGTTTAAACCTTCCTCACACTGAAGTGGGCATCAAACCTCCACCTCTCAGCCCTTGACCAAGAGCTTCAGGCTACTTTGAGAAAGACGAGCTGCAGGTGATACTACAAGTTTGGAGGAGGAAAAGCCACAGATACCACCATGACTTGTGTCAGTTCTCACATTGTCAGTCAGAATCTACATTACAAATTGCTGCATTTATTGAAATTGAAGGAGGTTTTACATAGGTCTAAAACAAAGGGAGATGGATCCTATTCATGCTGAGATACAGTGGATCTAGCTGCCAAGTTTGAAGCAGCAGACACTTCAAAAGCTACATGAAATTCCACAAAATAGAGCTAAAGGACAGATTTTCTGGACTCCTCATTACTCACCCTGGAAGTATGAGTTTTCAAGCTTCCCTTCACCCACACCAATGTTTTAAGGAATTTACTGTTCTAAATTTATCATACTTCTTGGTATAAATATCTGCTGGTTTGTAACCTGAATGATTACATATTCATGATTTCCTATGGCACTGAATCCACACATCATTGTGCTCAGACTCATTCACCCAATTGAAAATGTCTGTAATACTATTTTCATCTTACATAGTACTTGTATATGTTGCCTGGTATACACAAAGTTTCTCATTGGGGGTTGAAAGCACGAAAATCCAGTAATAAATACACTTTGAAAGCCAAGATTGTTTGATATTGATAGATTTTTTTTTTACCACAATTATAATTCTGTCAACACTCATACCTTTTGCCAGCTTTAATTTGTCTCAGTCTGTTGATTGTGCCTTGTGGGATGCTCCTGCAATGCTCTACTGCAGTTACAGAAAGCGGGAGGATCACTTCTACCTATGGCTGTAACACACATAACCTTGCAGAAATTAATGACATGACCTGCCATCCGAAGTCATTAATGTAACATTATGGCTATAAACATTATGGCCAGCTCTGGCTTGCAGGCTGGTGTGCATGCCAAAGAATTTAATTAACTTCAGTAACAGTGGACTGACAGGATGGCCTCGGTGGAAACAGCTGAGGCAGAAGCTTGTCTCATACGTGCACTTGTGCTTGCTTAGGCAGCCAGGAGGACTTTGGTCCTCAGATGTACTCCAGGCAGAGCTACAGCTACTTAGATCTCTCATCAGGTTTCTCATTGTTTTACTAGGCTAATCAACTGGACTGATTTCCCCCTCTCCATCAGGTCTCTGCTTCCAGCTGGTGCCACATGGGTCTACCATTTCCCTTTGCACGGGGATGTGGCACAAACCCACTTAAAACCTGCCAGCTTTTCTTTGGCTTTCTTCTGGGAAGATGATCTGTACAGGGAGCCAGAGGAAGCAATAAGTTACAGTGTGGAGCCCACCCAGAGATGGGTTTTCAGTGCTCATTGCATTTCAGAGCTGTTTTGATGGTCTCAGGCACTCACCATATAAAGCAAGTATTCATTTTTTATTTCTCAGCCTGCACTGCTGAGGTGAGACTGCAAACTTCTGGCAGAGCTAGGGGTCAAATTCAGGTGTATGTTGTGGCAGATACAAGGCCTGCACAAGGTTGAGCCATGCCTCTGAAGTGGGATAATGCCTTTTGTCACAGGGGAGTTCTAAAGATAACTTTGCTGGTATTTATGAAGTGGTTTGTCTTCCCAGCAACTCATGCTTCAGAAGAGCACGAGGAAGAAGCGATTATCTCCATTTCATGCAGCACAGTGCTTAGTCAAAGCAACACAGGGCTCCTGCACGGGACAGCTGGGAGAAGAAAATTGCTGAACAGCTGCCCATCAAGGAGCATCCCATGTACCAACTGAAGCAGGAGTTAAATGGGAAAACACCGTATGTGATCATGTAATTAGCAAATGTATCATAATGCCTAGGCATAAGGGAGCTAAATTAAGATATGGATGCGTAATCTAACTTGCATGTAAGATCTCCATAAGACTATATCCTTTCTATTGTTATTGGTGGATGCTCCAGGCAATAAACAATCCTGCAGTTAGATTTACTTGCTTGTGCACATGGCTGCTAAATTCAGCATTAATTAGTGGTGTCTGAGAGGAAGACAGCTGTTATCGATGAGAGTCTGTAGAAGGAATAGTTGCAGTGCCACAGCTACCTCTGTAAAAGTAGCTGGGAAATATTTAACACTAAAAAACTACGGAGTATGGGGAGGAATTCATAGTACTCTGCATGACACCTGAATAATTAGAATTGTTCTGGACAGAATAACTCTAACGTGAATGAAGGTTGCCTTCCCATATTTACCCACTATGAAGCTCAGTTTAGATAGTTGTAATTGCTTGTTTGGTAATAGCTTTATGAAGCTGAATTAACAGTGTGTACGATATATCTTAATGCTCAATAAAGGTGCTCCAATATTCCAGGCTCAGGGAGAATAGTAAGTGTGAAAGATATATGTGAAAATGGAAAGACAGACACTCTCCTTTTTCATTTCCATTATGGATGGACCTGATAACAGTTACTCTGTTTCACAGCCTGCCTGGAAAGAGCTGATTTACATTTCTGCTTTGCAGCATGTGCCTTCCCTGGGTGAACACCATGAAGGGTATCATCTGGCTCACTGGTCCTTGAAGACCAGCTTCCATGCTCTGAGCCATGGCAGATCTACGGTCCACCAAAATACAGCTTTTATTAATGTGGCAAGTTAATGTGATGATAAAGGATGTTGGGAGGAGGAGGTAGGGATGCCATACACGATGAAGAATGCTGCAATGCTGCCCCACAGTCAGAGCTGATTAAATTTGTACTTCCCACAGAAGATTTAAAATGTGTACAGACTTGAGTTACCAAATAAATACAATACCTGCATCTGTATCTTTGCACATGCTTACCAGCTGTGGGGTGGCAGACCTGGGCTGGAAGCCTAGGGTGGCCTGGGAGCCTGATGTAGATCATGCATCTACATACATCTTTCCCACCAAACCTTCTCTTATTAACCACAGACACGTCTCTGGCTTAGAGCAGCAATGTTTCATACTGCAGCCTCAGAGATGAAGCTACCAGCAGCACAGGTGGGTCCAATTTTGCCATCTGTAAGTGGAGGAGGTAATTTGTAGCCTCCAAGTGGTGCTGGGAGGTTCCACTCATTGCCATTTTGTGCTTTGCACGCAGAAGGCACTATGCAAATGCATGATATAGATATTTGCCAGAAGCTTAAGAAACTTCCCATACGGCATCTCCATGTGTGATCTCAGATTTTCTCTGCATTGGACTGGGGCAGTAAAGTAGTGTCTCTATCAGACTAGACTCCTTCAGGAACCAGCATTAATGCCTCAGAAACATTTTAAAGGATTTTCTTCATTATTTTTGAGCATCTGGAATTTTTTTTGCCTTTCAATTTACTGTTCCAGTTCCCATCCTAAACACACCCTGCTTCATCCATCTAACTTCTTTTTCTACTCAAAAAGTGGGAAATGGCTTCAGAAAGTCGCACAGTTGCACTTTAAAATGTGTCGCTTTTGAAATAACATTCCCATTTAGAGGTAGATTTGTTACTGTATGCTGAAAGTATTGCTTTCTTTCACTTCATGCCTTAATCTTAAAAACACTAACGCAGGCTTTTTCTTAAATGTAGATAAGGAATAGTTTTGTGCTCTTTCTACCTTTAGGAATTCCCTCTGTAAAGAGAACAGTGTGCAGGGGTATGGACAGTGCCTAAGAAGGAGAGAACTTAGCTTCTGCCATCTTGCCACATCCCCTCCATTGCCCTAACAACAAATATTACTTGCTGATTTTTAAGAGCCATACTAAATTTGAGCTGTCATGTTTATTTATGACTAAGAAGGATAATTTTCAGTCAAGCTTAATGACATATTACACGGTGATACATAAGGTCCTTTTCTCACTGAGGGAGATACAAGCAGTCCTCATCACACTTTCATAGCTCATTAATTAATTTTAGGACATCTCTGGAAGGCAAAATAGATGCATGGTGCTTCATAAAGATGTAACATATGGGGACGCAACATAATCGGTCACAGTGAGCTGGATGACTTGACTAAACGCAAGCCTGATACCCAGATCTGACCTGAAAGTTAGCTGGTACTTTGATTCACCTCCTGCATTCATCAAAAAGGCAACTGTAAATAGAGCTGAAAATAAAGCAAACACTGTATGTAAGAGACCTTTGCTTAGAGATGTTTCTTCTGGTTTGCCTGACATGCTGAAAATGGGACTTGCTTGAGACAAAACGCTTTACCCCAAATGGAAGATGAGATAAAAAAAAAAAAACCCTAAGTATTTTAATAAGGAAGCTTAACTCATAATTAAATTTCATTTAGGAAAACTTACCAAAACAAATGCATAATATTATCATTAAAGGTCACCTGATGATTTTGATTAAATCCACAAAATGTCTCAGTCGTCTCCTCATTGCTGGTCATTTTGTGCCTCCATAACTGCTAAATCTCAGCACTCCAAAATTTAACGAATATTTTTCCCCCCACCTACCAACTTTGTGAAGTGTAGGAAATATTTATTCCACTGAAAGAAGGAACATCAGGACCATGGGTTGTTTAAGAGCATGACAAGAGCTGTGTTAAGAAAATGGAAATTGAGCGCAGCTATTCCCCTTCCTCCTCCTATGCACTCCATGCACAGGACCAGTCCTACGCACACTGCGGAGCCTGCTGGTAGGTAGCAAGAGCTTCTCATTGTAGGGTACCTCCAACTTGAAGGCTGAACCCTCTGTTCCAATGCCCAAAGGCATGGTTGTGCCTTCCCCAGTGCCTAATAGTGGGACTGTCAGCCCTGTTGCTACCCCTTTAGGCCCCTTTGCTCATGAAATGCCAGTGAGGATTAAATTGTTCACCCACAGCCACAAGACAGCTCTGCAGCTGATCTAGCAGACATACCTACATCTTGCAATGCTCAGCAAGGCATCCTCCCCTCCTCTGCATGATTCCAGTTTGAGAAAGAAGCTCCATATGGCTAAATGTATGTATAAAATGGTAGAGATTTATGAATCTGGAATTTTATCCAGGCTGTTATGGTGATTTAGAGTTGGGTCAGAACCAAAACCTTTGATCACACACATGGATTTGGGTGGTATTTGAAATCTGGATCCACTTCTGAAGTATGCATCTGACTCATCTCTAGCTGCAGACGTAGTGTTTTATGGTTTTATTGCTAGTCCAGAGGGACATTTTCATGCATGTCTTGTAGCAGACAGAGGAGGTGGGGATCTCTATATAATTTATATTCAAGGTAATGCATACATAACTACATCTCTATTTCCTCAGCACATAGTGAGATATAAATTTAACTTTATTCATCTGCTGCACTAGGAAACAATGCAGCTCCCTTGGCAACACACCAGCCACAGAGTTAGGTAGAAGAGAGAGTCAAAGTCAGTTTCCTAACTGACTTTTTGAAGTCATAAGCTATTTGTAGCTGCAGCAGTAATGGCAATAAATAGGACGATTTAGGGACAATACTGAAAAAAACCTCCAGCACAAACCTTTATCTAAGTGAATGCTGGAGCACTTCACGTGCTTTCTGAAGATGTCCAAGGAGCAGCATTTCTTGTTTGCTTTGGTAGACCGCTGTGCTAGTGAGACTGTTGAAAGCAAATTCCCAAACTTTTGATATTCTAAAAGGTTAAGATTTCTGTTTTCAAGCCCCATAATTTAATCACTGTGCAAGAGAAGATTGTATTAGCCTGGAAGAAAAGTCATTTATTTAGCTGGGAATAGATGACCTTGTTGAATATGATTCACTTACCTGTGGTTTTGGGCGAACAGCTCTTTTTAAACTGATCAGGAGCACAAGTTGTTTGTCTGGCTCTGGAAAAAAAAATTACTTATTTCTTGAAACAAGGCAATGGCTGCTTCTTTTTGTGGAAAATGTGAAGTCTAACAGGTGTAAGGCAGAACAAAATGAATGTGAAAGCAAGAACACATTTCCATATGCTATTCTGAGAGCTCTGGTAGGGACTGAATCTGTTTCCACATGGAAAAGCAGTGGCATACACAGCCGGTGGGATATTTCTGTTCTCCAAACAGACATGCATCTTTCCAAGGGGCTACAGCAACACTGAACCACCCTTTGAATTTCTGGGGCAGGACACAAGGATGTGACAGGAGCCTGACATTCATCTCATGCAGGCAGTAGTGCCAGTGGTAGAGCTCCCTCTTGGCTGCTCCCTCATCTCCATGACTCAAGGGAGGTTGCTCTGACCAGATTTGCTCCTCTTCTAATCACTGTTTTACCTTTCTGCTGTAGCATCCATGAGCAAGGTCAAATTCATGGTCTTTTTGGGTTGCATTCACACATTTCTCAGCTGTGTCACAGGATCCTGACTACCAGCCACTAACTCTGAGACAGCTGACAGAGCAGGAGATGCAAATTTACAGGAACTATGTCAAATACCCTGAGATGACTTATAATCATAGAACAGTAAGGGTCTGAAAGGATCATCTAGTTCCAACCCCCCTGCCATGGGCAGGAACACCTCACACTAAACCATGCCACCCACGGCTCTTTCCAACCTGTCATTGAACACCGTCAGTGATGGAGCATTCACAGCCTCCCTGGGCAACCCATTCCAGTGCCTCACCACCCTTACAGTAAAGAACTTCCTCCTTATATCTAATCTAAACTTTCCCTGTTTACGTTTGAGCCCCTTATCCCTTGTCCTATCACTACAGTCCCTAATGAAGAGTCCCTCCCCAGAATACTTATAGGCCCCCTAACACTTAGGCAGAAATACATGGCTGAGTCAAACTTTAAGGACCCCAGCTCCTATAGTGAAATTCATTCCTGCAGCATAGGCACACAGTTCCTTACACCATGCTCAGGCAGAGCCAGGGACGCAAGAGGACATTGCTAAGCGAGGAGCTGTCATATCCAGCCAGGAGGAAACAAGAAGAGAAAAGAGGGACTGCAAAGCTGACTAACTTCTCACACAGCTCTGACAGTGATTCTCAGCTGTACACCTCCTCCTGGAGCCATTTTAATCAGGTCAGTCACAGATCCATCACAGCTGTCCAAAAGGAGGCATGCCATTTGAGGTGCCATGATCTATCCAAGAAGGGGCTAACAAAAAAACCTAACCTGGAGGTCCAGATTACTCTAGAGCATTGCAAATAGCACCAGACATATTTATCCAGGCTGCTGAAGCTGACCCTTGTGCACTCCAGCAAACCAACCGATCAACCAACAGTCCCTCCACCAATCCTTCAGAATATCTCTTAAGAGCCTCAGAGCCATGGCCTCATGAGTGTAACGTGCCTTTCAGGACTGCCTTAAAGGCTGAGAGTGCTCCTGATTAGCTTTGCCCTTTAACACTGAATGAAGTGCTGTTGGCCTTTATTGGTGATAGATTTGATCACTCAGGAGAGCTGATGTTACAATGAAAATACCTAACTGCAGTTAGGCTTAAGCTAATTCCTCAGTGGCCGACACCAAATCAAGCTCAGAACAAACTGCAGCAATTTCCACTCTGCTATTTTTGCACCTGCTCATGCACAATGGGTAAAACAGCATTGCTAGCATGCTCTTCTCATCAGAATGAGCATTACTGGGTATACAAGCTTAGACTACTCCATCCACACAGATGACCAAATTCTGACAGCTCCACTTAATGAGAGACATGTCACCAATGCAAGACTGGAATCAGTGAGCAAAATCTGTCTCCTCTGTATCCAGCACCACCTCTGTATCCAGAAGTCTCTGCCGCACAAACTACTGGATTTACAAAGGTCAGCATGTTCTTCCAGGCCTCAAGGGTGCCATTAATAATACTGCTAAGCAAAGATGAGAGCTAGTTGTTGCTGAGAGGCATGATCCCACTTTGCCTTCTTCCTTACACTTTCCTTTTGGCAGAAGCTCGTGACTTCCTGAACTGCCTCTGGGCAGACAGGGGGGTGTCAGCACAAGGGAAGTGGTGAGAGTACATTCTGAGTGCAAGAAGAGCCACCAGGATGACACTCCCAGGGACAATGAGCTATTAAATCACGTTATTACAGCATCAAATTGCACCCCCAGAAATGGCCTTGGGCCTTTTCCAGCACAAATTTCCTTTAACAAAAAGACCTGGTGAAGTGTCTCATCTCCCCCTTTTTATCCCAGTTGCTGGATGGAGTGTACCAACTTCTGCTGCAGCAGGCAGAATAAACAGCAAGATTCAAGTGTGATATCGCTGAGGAGCACTTTTGTGTGAAGGAGTGACATTATTTATCACAGCCATTTCTCACTCTCTGTTTGCACGTCTTTTTAGCTTCCCTGCCTTATCTATGAAGGAATTCCAGAACAATCATCAGAGGATGTAAAGCTGATAGCTTATCACTCAGTAACCATAAAGACATACACATTCTGATGCATACCAGGATAGAGGAAGGAAGTGATTTAGTCTTCTTGAGTGTGAATGCTGCTGCTCTACAGCTCACAGAAGCCAGCACGAATAAAAGACTTCCAAAGGCTGGTGAGTAATTCAGTGCTGACTTTTTCAGCTGAGTGGAAAACTACAAACACAGCAGCTCTGCCATATTTGTGAAATGTAAAATGAAAGGATATTGATGGCTGGTATTTGCAGCTGGGTTTGTTCTGCTATTTAGGTCCTGTTTCAAATAGGAAACATTTAGAATAGTATGTTAATGCTTACATTGGCGGTATTCACATGACAAGGCTTGGACTATAGGCATACAGAGCAATTCTGCCTCAAATTATTTTGTTTCTGGAAATGTCCCACTGGAAAAGAAACATGGCAAGGCAGAAGGTTCATGTTCAACAGTATAGACATTAATTCATCCTGGTTTTATCAATCTAGAAAATATTAACAGAAAATGTCATCAAAGCAAAAATGCAGCTATTCAGATTATCATTTTTCAGAGGATATTAGGTAAGTGTTAATCTTTCTTGCCTTAATGCCTCCCTGGAGCTCGTAAATAATCATCCAGATTTCTAGGCCTTTATACGTTAATACCTTTTGTCTTTGTTTACTCTTTTTCCTCTCTCTCTAGGATGTACAGTTTCTTAGTGGACAAACTCAAACCATGCACAAATAGTCAGTGTAAGACCAAGTCTGAAAATCATATAGGCTCACAGCAGCCCTGAAACATTAACCAGCAATTGTACTCCTTTAACCAAACCTTGTGATACAGCCTATAGTGTCAAAATAAAAATGCCTTGTGTTGTGAAGGCAGAGATGTTAAAGAGGGCCAAACAGCTTCATATTCCCAAAAGGAATACAGTCCTCCATGTAGGGAATCTCCAACAGGTTTCAGTTGTATTTCTTCACCCACTGCTTCCTGACTCAGACCTCTATGTACTCATACAAAGAACATCAACTCAAGATCTTTTCTGGAAAGTTGAGATCAGCAATCTGGAAAGCAGTTCACCTTGACTTTAATTGAATTTATGTTTACATCATTTCACATGAAAACTTGATTGTGTATTTCTTTTTTTCAACTCTGAAGACTGCAGAAGTCTTGGAAGTAAAGCATTGTATTACACTGCAGACTGAGACTTGCTGTTTTCACAGTAAATGAGCATGATGAATTGATTCCTGTGACTGTGGAGCCAGCTCACAGACACACCATATCTTCTTGATAAAGGGTTTGTTAATACTTTTTGCAAGGCAGAAGCTTGGTCATTAACCATAAGCTTGATGCTTTACATAGCCTTTTAGTTTTACATCAGGACAAAAACATCAGAGGGGGTCAATTCTATCCACTAAAGAACATTAAAACTGGCATTATAGTGATGGTTTCTTCAATCACTGGTCATTACAGCTATATTTCAACACAATCACTCTGAAGTGCAATGTAACTGTTCATTAGGAAGAAATAAACAAAGCTGTATCTTCAAACTGTGGCATACTTCCTTGCAGCACAACCCCAATAACTCCCATAGGCTCTGGCTTGAACCCTCAGTAAAATTCCATCTCTTGCATAACTCGATCAATGAGCTCTATGAGCTCTATGCTATGTTGTTATGAGTGTTGGACACACCAGAAGTTCCCCCATCCCTTTTTTCTGTTTTTTCTTAAAGTGAGTATGGGATTAATGTGGCCAAATACTTGATGTAGGTTTATATTCTTCCATGTGGAACTGGAGCTTCATTTTTAACACAACATGCGGCTATTGCACATGGCTCAACACAGGCTGACACAGTTCAACAAACAACCTCTGTGTAAAATTCACAATTTAAATGTTCAGAATGAAAGGCAGCAGGTAAGCCCATGAAGCATGCCAGCCGCCCTTTAAGGCATGGTTTTGTCTTTATCCTCTTAAATACACTGAATCTACCTGTCCTTTTCTTAGAAAAAATTATCTCCTTGCCAGACTGTTGCAAAATTATACGACTCGAGAAGGAATGAAAGAAGTAGAATTTCTGAACATGCAAGACTTCCAAGAAACCAGCTGAAAGTAGTACAAAATCTGTCAGGTTACAAATATTTAATCTACTTATGATACTATTGTGTTAGAGGCGAGTACTTATTTACTGCTTCCATGATACTACAACGAAAACATACAGCCTACCTGAACCAACACATTTTACTTTAAGTGGAGACAGCATTCTAAGAAGTGTCTGCAGGCAGATTTAAACCTCAAACCATTGCAAGCGCAAAGTAAGATTGTCACCCGCTGCTGCTGCTGCTGCTGCTTTGGAGACTGCTCCTGGAGGAACTGCTTGCTGCCATCTATTGATGCGCTGGAGGAAGGCACTGGACCAGCAAGTACCCACTCAGGTGTTTCAGTGAACATTTTCCTTGCTTGGGCTAGAAATTCCATTGATCTGAGATATGGTACTCAGACAGGAATTCCTACTCGGTGGCTTAAGAGCACCAGAATTATTGAAAATAGCTCAACCCAACAGTTCACTGCAGAGAAACCTTTAACTATCTAGCCCAGCACAGCAGGGTTGGGTGATCAGCATGACGAAAAGCAGAGTTCACCCTCACAGGGCTGACATCCAGAGCCATAAACACCATGAATATCCTTATTGCATGCACTTTCCCTTCCACTGGAATGGGAAGGATTAATATATTGGCCTTTGAGGGGCCCACCTGATGGAGAGGTCATGGTATCTATTCACTGCAGCTCCAACAAGGAATTGTGTGAATTTGTGATTGCCACCTTCATCCAGCACACACAGCACTGGGGCCACTTGACCTCAGTAAAGGTAGCAGCCTTCTAGCCTATGCTGGTGACACATAAAGATGAAAGGAGTATCTCATGGGAGCAATAACCTCCCATGACATCTGCTCTGTGTGACACTGCTGCAGGTGCAATCACTACACGGCAAAACTTTGCTGTTAGAAGAAAGCAGGGTGATGGTGAGGTAAGCCTTCCTAAAGGCAATTGCCTCTCTCACTGTGGTTCAGAAACAGTTTTCTTCCAGGTAAAAGGAGAATTTAGGATCTGTTGACACTTCAGTTCTAAGCAGCTCATCATCCTTTAAGTGTTCTACCCAGAGGCAATGCCCAGACTGCCAGTTACCTGTGATCCAAGCCAGTCCCTTCCTGCTTATGCTGTACACTGGGAGAGCACAAAAGGGTCATCACACTCACCAACTACATGCTGCAAAAATCACAAGGGTTATAAATGAAGAAGCAAAAGCATCCTTTGGAATGTTTTAATCATGGATGGTACCTGGAAGGTCAGGAACCTTTGGGGTGAGCACAAATGGTGGGGACTTACTGGAGGCAAGTGACTGCTGCTTTGCAAGCACAGAGCACACCAAGGAGATTTATCTGAGTTTCTTCAGTGCTAGACAGCAAAAGGATGGGAAGGTTTCAGTGTGTGAACAGAGGCTAGAAAAATTATTGCAGAGCATTGTAATGAAAGAGGCAAGTTTTAAAAAGGAATCTTTACTCATGATCTGATCCTAGTTAACCCTGGTAAGAATGACAGGAATATCTATGACTTAGTCCCTGTAGATAACAATAGGTTAGAAAGGAAGAAGACAGGCAACCAAAGAGCTGTGATCCCATTGGAATGGATATTTTACTTACTATTGGCATCCTGCTGATTCACTGCTTCCATGATTTTCTTAGAACGAAAGAGCTCTCCTCCTTCCTTTCCCCCTCATTCAGTTTGATACTGCTTTTACGTGCAGATTCAGACCCTGAATGCAAAGAAGTACTGATCCCTGAGGTCCCCAGTGGAGATAACAAGTCCTGAGTGGGAGCGGAGAGAGGATGTGGACTCACTTCTATTTTGTTCTGTAATGTTTTAATAACCTCCTCATTTTTTTTGAAGTGACAACTAGCATTTCCTCTGGCTACTGACGGAATAGTTTTCATGTATGCTTTTATATAGCTCACACAGGATAGAGGGGCAGCAGCAAATGGCTGCTCTCTGTCTCTGGCTTTCATGTTATTTTATTAAATAATCACAAGGAAATTTTCAACTTGCTGAAGGCTGGGTTTCATCTTTTGAGGTACATATCATATATGGCAATAACAGAACATTCACAACTCTTGATTTTTGGGCCCACGGATAGACTGTAAGAAAGGAGCAACAGAAACTATCAAATAACAGCTAAAAACCTGCACCCTTTTATTTGACAGGGAGACCTAGATTTCATGTACACACTCTTTTTTACTTCATGCTTCACCTATTTCTATTAGATTGCCTTTGGTATGTGAACGCAGAGAAAACAGGCTGGCAATCTGTCTGAAGAGACAAATAAACCTGACAGGTTACCTAAGGAGAGCCCTGTAGATTTTAAGTGTCTTCAAGTTTAGGCTCAGAAAAAAAAATTTGCTTTACAGATTTATTTCTTGAAGGATGAATTTTGAATTATGGAACTAAACAAGGTTTTCTTCTTGTGATTTAGGACTAATTGTTCAAACATCTCACCCCATAATTTAGCTTTGTTACCTACTATTTTGTGCACTCACTGACCATTTATTTTGCATTTCATTTCAGATTCTTGTGTTGTGTTGATCTCTGCTCAGTATGCCCCTTGCCTCCATGCAGAAGTATTGCACTGATGGCTCCTTTGATTAGTGTTACATATGGTTTGAAGAACTGTAAAGGAAAAACTGACAGAGAGTCAATCTACAGCATGTACTACTTACCAACACTTTCAAAAGCATGACAGTGAAAAATATGCTTTTATCTCTCCTGTTTTGTTGATTTAGGTGGTTTCAGCTTATTGTTTGAACAGTGCATACAAAAGTCCACCATAATAATTTGGTAACCTTTTTATTTCAAGGTGTCCTGGGTTCAGCAGTAGCAGTCACTTTCCTTCTTGGTAGCTGGTGCAGTGCTGTGTTTTTGACTTGTGGCCTGGAAACAGCGCTGATAACACCAATGTTTTTAGTTATGGCTTAGTGATGTTTGGTCTGGCCAAGGACTTTCT
>JAOEHY010000471.1:0-19019 GCA_025447955.1 Psilopsiagon aurifrons | reverse complement strand
TCCCGGCTTCCCCTCCTCCCTGGCAGAGCATGAGGCTCCAAAAGTCCTTGGCCAGACCAAACATCACTAAGCCATAATTAAAAACATTGGTGTTATCAGCGCTGTTCTCAGGCTACAAATCAAAAACACAGCGGTGCATCAACTACGAAGGAGAAAAACGACTGCTACTGCTGAACCCATGACAATAGGTATCCCATTCTGACTGAGATGATTGCTAATAGCATCAATTCAAGGATCATAAAACTTGTTTTGTTCAAAGAGCTTGAGCCCAGAGAACAGAGATTAAAAATCTTCTATGACTTAATTTTTCACATAAAGTTTGACATTCTTATTTTTAAAACCCTGGCCAGCTCTCCTAAGTCAACACTTCTTACCTTGCATCACTTCTTCTGTCTTTAAATATCTGAAAACTATTTGTTTCAGTGTAACTTAGTTCTGTCGGTCCCCTCTCTGAGCAGTGGGCAGATGTCTCCAGAATATAATTTACTCCACAGTCAATGTTTCCAGTACTAAATGACTCTCTGTGCTTTCTGCTCTCTCATCCTGTTCATTCACTACAGATTCTACCAGAAGCCTCTCAGTTCATATACACTTAGTGGTTTTTAGGATGCCCTAGTACATTAAGTAGCCTTGGCTGCCAGCTGAGGGTGCAGGTCTCCTATAGCTTTGTTGGCTTATCTGCAAGGCCTGTGGAAACGGTTCTATTACCTTGGGGTGTCTTAAATGACTGTAGCTGCCTCCTGTGGGTCACTGACTTATGCCATAGATCTCAGCTGGTTATAATGGGAGCTGAGACGTTTAGCTCACACTGCCTCTGTTGCTATATCTTTATCTGGTGCTGACTCACACAGACAGACCTTGTTAGCAGGCACTGGCCTAGGTAATACATGGAAAATAAATATATACTTTCAGAAACAATTTGTATGTCAGCAAAGTGTCATTCAGTTCTCATAGTTCATGTGTCTGGATGACAGAGGGTGTTTGGTCTTGCAACTGAACTTAGTTAATCTTTCTAAATAATTTTGCTATTAGCAAAATTGATACAGAAAAATGGAGAAAGTTTTCACTGATTGCATAAAGGTAACAATCATGCTGAATGCAAATACTTACGAATAAATTTGTTGGAAGATTGAAGTAATGAAAATGGGAAGAAAAGTAATAGGACAAGAGGAAAAAACAGGGCTATACAGCTTTTTTGGTGGCAGAGGAGGGAAATATAATCATAGAATCATAGAATAGTTAGGGTTGGAAAGGACCTGAAGATCATCTGGTTCCAATCCACCTGCCATGGACAGGGACACCTCACACTAAACCATGCCACCCAAGGCTCTGTCCAACCTGGCTTTGAACACCACCAGCAATGGAGCATTCACAACTTCCCTGGGAAACCCATTCCAGTGCCTCACCACCCACACAGTAAAGAATTTCTTCTTCGTATCCAATATAAACTTCCCCTGTTTAAGTTTGAACCCATTACCCCTTGTCCTGTCACTACAGTCCCTAAAGAAGAGTCCCTCCCCAGCATCCCTATAGGCCCCCTTCAGATACTGGAAGGGTGCTCTGAGGTCTCCATGCAGCCTTCTCTTCTCCAGGCTGAACAATTCCAACTTTCTCAGCCTATCTTCCAGTGTTTTCTTTAAGAAAGGTGGGCACACACTCATTTATCTCCTTCTCAAACAACTTTTCCCTTTCCTTGTTGCAATTTATTTCAACACTTCATCATTCTTGTCAAGGGAAAGATGTCTTTTATGTCCTCCTTGAATTTTTCTTGATACAATTTCAACCCCATATCTGTTGTACTAACTGTCAGTAGCATGAAAGATAGATTATTCCCTTCTCCGTTTTGCAGTAATTCTTTGTTATCAGGTACCTACTCAATTTTTTCCTATTTCGACCAAAAAAATATAATTTTTTTTCAGCCTTCCTGATTTAGTAGAGTTTTCCTGTCCTCTTATCATTCACAATATTCTCCCTTGGACTTTCTTAATTTGAAAAGTTTTGCTCAAAACGGGTCCGAGCACTGCAGCTGCCTTTGCATAAAGGGGTTGTTTCACATTATATAGATTGCTGTCCTTTCTGTGTGTCCTGGGGAGGATGCTGCTTTTTTCACAAGTGTGGCACTATTGGCCTGTGTCCAGCTGCCATCTGCTACAGCTTCAGACCCTTCTCTGAAGGTGTGTTTTCTAACTAGTTGTTCTCTATTCTGTATGTGAGTGGATTACTCCTTCACAAGTGTAGAACTTGGCCTTTATCCACCTTTGAATTTAATTTATTTTTCCTCCATGTGTCCAGCTTGTCAAACTCATTTGAATTCTTATCCTTTCTTCCAGTATACTTGTAATCACTCCCAATCACTTTCACATTTCTTGCAAATTTCGTAAGCATAAATTCTATTCCATAATATATGTTGTAAAGAAAAGCCTAAAACAGAGCCAGGTGAAACTTATCCATTTGATTACTGATAACTATATTCAAGGTACAGTTAAAATAACCCCAGACCATGATATTTGAATATAGATCACATGTGCATAACTTAATTGTGAAAGTATCAGTTGAGCTACCTGGAGTCAAAATTCTTAAAGAACAGATAGCTCATGTCTATACTTGAATACCTACTGTTTCTGTATTCTTGTTAGTAGAAGACATTTAGACTGATTTAACACAAGCTGTTCTTGACAAATATGTGATGGCCATATTTCATCTCTTTTTCTATCTTTTTGCTGATATCTACAATAACTATTTATCACATAATTTGTTGGGAATTTAAGTTATAATGATTAGTGTATAGTTCATTGTCTCCTATTTTGTTCTTCACTTTAAAACCAGCACTATATTCAGTCTTTCTTCCACACTGGTAGCATTTCACTGCTTTTTCCCTTTGTCAGTCCTCATGTATAATCATTAATGGCTCTAAGTTTGCTTCAACCACTTCTTCAGGTGTTCTGGAATTAGTTTTAACAGATCCAATTAATTTGGATTTAATTCAAAATTTTAGTAGAAGCTGTTGGGGACAGTGGATCTCAGAAGGTGTCACCAGCATGTGTCTGCACCCTAAGCAGTGCAGAAATGTAATTATGTATCTGGAACATAGTAGACAAGGTTTGGTTCTGTTATTTTTGCAGAGATAGGGAAGCGTTTAAGCTGTGGCTGCCCTCAAAGCCTCCTGTGCAATTCTCTTTATTTGTAGGGCAATGCACAAGAAAGTTAATGGCATGGTCAGGGGAATGGGACATCTCTCGAACAGGAATTTATGACTATAGCTTCTTTTCTCTAGCAAAATAAAAGAGCAGGACAGGTTACTGTTGATATTATCGATAACTGTAATAATTAAGGTAGTTTTAGGGCAGTGCAGAAGTTTTGCATTCATGGGCAACCATGGTTATAGCCGATAGTTCTGTTAGGACAACTGCTTTTGATTAGCCAGAGGTGGAAACTTATGGATTTTGCCATCTTGATTGAGCCCACATTTCAGAAGACCTTCAACTGAACCAAGCTGTAGAAAGTCCATCCTCACCCCATTTTAAATAGAGAGAGAGCGAGAATTAGGGAGACAGTGGAATATCCTATGAAGTCTATTTTCCTTAAAAAGGAGCCAGGATAATTAATGTAAGTGATGTGCAGCACATTTATCTACATTATAAGACATGGGTGGCCAAGGAGAAGAGATCATGTATTGCTCTCTATTACATAAACTGCCAAGCAGATTAATGATTCTTGGAAAAATAATGATCAGAAAAATGATATTTTCTTTCCTATAAAGACAGATGCATACAGTTTAACTTGCTACAACAGCACTGCCAAACAGGCAGGAACATCTGTTTTTGCTGTTTTGACAGGCAATGGTTTTAAAGATGCCAGATGCCAGGATTATGTACCACTAAAAGATCTGCTTTTTAAGCCCTCAAGTTACATGTTGGCAAGCATCCAGACGGGCCAAACTGAGATAAGTTTCCTATGACAGAGGTGGCATGCCTTTGTTTAAACTGAAGATGTGAGATGTTCCAGAGCTTCTGCGACAGCAAAGAATTCTATTTCCCTAATTATGGACTCAAGTTTTCTCTCCTGTGTAGATCAACACTGCTGTTAAAAGCACCTTACCTTCACCATGATGAGAGTTGTCACGTTGCATTCATAAATCCGTGCATACAGAATAGTCTGTCAAAATTTGGAAAAGACAGATGAGTAGGTTAAATAAAGCAATTAAATTTTGTTCAACGTATTTGGCAAAGTATTTTCCAAGAATGAGGTTATATTCTTGCTAATCAGTAGAAGAACACGTAAGTACAGTATTAGTCCATTTAACACATATGGGATCAGGAACTGAAATTCATAATGCTTATGGCTAGTTAGGTACTGTTGAGATATACTGTTTGTGTTAATGGCTTGCACTCAAAGACCACAATTCCTAGTTTGCCAGTGCTGTTCTAGTTCCCCTCACTTTCTTTTGCTGTGATGTAGCTGTGAGCTGCTCAATCAAATTTCTAGAAGTAGTTCAGAGAAACATTTTTGCTTGGGGGAGAGCCTGTTTTTTAATCTGCCTCTGCTAAGATGTCTAGTTGGAAGCACTGAGTGTCTCTGTACCAGCAGTTTTGCACAAATTAGCAGGTCTACAGTGGAGTTCTACCTAATTGATTAAATGGCTAGGATAAATGATTTATGAGAAAAGATTAAAATAGCTTTATACATATTGCTTTGCTAAATTACAATTACTCTGCCTTTAATAACGATCTACAGGTATTATTTGAGGAGTGTATGTTCCTAGGAAGGAGATGAATTGTTCACTATTATCTGGGGACCTATAACTAGAAATACAGCTGCAAGAATGATACAAACCCAATCACTGAGATAGTATTTGTGACCCTTTAGTCATTTAAAATTAAGATTCATGCAAAGTCAATTTCCTTGATGAGCAAGTTCATAGAATATTCACATTGGAGTATTTCTATACAGAGAGTGTACCATTTGTGTGCTTACATACTCTCCTTATATTGACAACAGCTAAAAATCAGCTTAAAATCACCTTTGAATTCAAAACCATGCAGAGAAAGAAGCATTAGCAAGTGGCTAGGCAGACCCAGAAAGTAGCCAGCTACGAGTAGATGATTTGTAAAGCAGTAATCAACTGACACTTAGGGAATGGTCTTCAGCAAATCCTAATGTTAGCCTAAGGAATTTCCTACAAAAACTCCTCAACTAAGAATGGGAAGAAACACAGACTAGTCCAGGAGGAAGAGACTATCATTCTATGAATTTCTCTCAGTTGAGTAACTTGCTTTGTTTCTCCCTGGACTGCTGGTCAGTGACATTCTCCCCTGGCTAGAGTTAGACTTCTGAAAACACACCTTACTGTCTGAAACAGGCTTGTTAAAACATTCATCATGCAACTGTACAAAGACAAAGCGCTCTCTCAAACACTGCAACCACGGACAAACTTATCCACTAGAAACATCTGCCAAGATTCAGTCAAGTATGACTGCTGCTTAAATTTACCTCTGTTTCTTTAAGTTTTGTTTTGTTTGTGTTTTTTGGTTATTTAGGGTTTTTTTGTTTATGGGATTTTTGTTTGTCTGTTTTGGGTTTGTTTTGGTTTGGTTTTTTTTTTTTTTTTTTAGTGAATGGATCAATATGTTTTTGATAAATTATACTGGGAAATGCAAGCCATTTTGAGTAGGTAGAAATTGCTACTCTCCTGGTAGAGTCTTAAGCATTGTAGATTTGCTTTTTTCAAACCAGTTTTACTGTTGAAGTACAGGAAAAAATAAAACAAACAACTCTCTCCCCCTTTTTATTCTTTTTTAGGAGTGTTTCAGCTGTGAATGAATAGAGGTGTTAGAGGTGCAGGGTTGCAGTGCAAGTAGGAAAAATTCCTCTTGGTGTAATAGACACTTGGAAGCAGCGCTGAGCTTTGCATCCAATGGACTTTCCAGGGTGATTACAGGATTATATAGACCAAGGAGAGGATCTCATGAAGGCAAAAAAGGAAGAGTAAGAGCACAATCAGCCTTGTGATTCTTGCAAGAGCATTTATTTGTCCTTGGACATTCAGACTTACTGATGACAGGTTGCTTTTATTCACCTGTATGCCCCACCTCATTTAAAAGTGTTTTGACATATATAGGTGTTTCATATCTATATATATATACACACACATGCACCTCACCAATCATGTATGTTACAGAACAAGAATCCTTTCACTAATATTTCTGATTCAGGGCTGCTTCAGAAAGGTTTAATCAAGCTTTCATCTTACAGACATGAAACTGCTTTTCTGAAATGGGCCAGAAGGATTAAAATAAGGGTGAATTACCAGAGCCCTTAACTATTACAGCCTCCGACATTCTGTAATGAATTGACCATTAATGCCAGGGACAACAACTTGGAACATATCCAAATCTAACTCAACTAGTAAGATCCAAAATATTGTATCCTTATGCGAAAACTAGATTTTCACTATTAATGAGTTTTTATTGTTTTTTATAGGCAGATACTTCACTGCAAAATGATGGAGGAAGCAAGACACAGCTGCATTGAAGCATTTTCTTGAATTCGAAGTGCCCTGAATTTTACACTGCAATAAATCGCTAATATAGAATCATAGAATAGTTAGGGGTGGAAAGGACCTTAAGATCATCTAGTTCCAACCCCTCTGCCATGGGCAGGGACACGTCCCACTAAACTATGCCATCTAAGGCTCTGTCCAGCCTAGCTTTGAACACCACCAGGGATGGAGCATTCACAACTTCCCTGGGCAACCCATTCCAGTGCCTCACCACCTGCACAGTAAAGAACTTCTTCTTCATATCCAATCTAAACTTCCCCTGTTTAAGTTTGAACCCATTACCCCTTGACCTCTCACTACAGTCCCTAATGAAGAGATTCCTCCCCAGCATCCTTATAGGCCCCCTTCAGATACTGGAAGGCTGCTCTGAGGTCTCCATGCAGTCTTCTCTTCTCCAGGCTGAACAGCCCCAACTTTCTCAGCCTACCTTCATATGGGAGGTGTTCCAGTCCCTTGATCATCCTCGTGGCCCTCCTCTGGACTTCTTCCAACAGTTCCATGTCCTTTTCATGTTGAGGACACCTGAACTGTGCACAATACTCCAAGTGAGGTATCACGAGAGTAATATGAGCTTGAGTGTGTTTTTGAGTAAGATGGGAAGTTGGTAGAGACATAAACATTGTTTTGTTTTGGGTTTTTTTTTTGATGTTTCTGACAGATGAAAGGAGCCTTAATAAGAATGCAGAATAAGAATTTATACCCACTTTAAAGCTCCTTTATGCTTCCAAAGTGGTGATTAGTCATTTTTGTGCAAATGGCAATCAGACCCATGTGGTTTTGAACTGGTTTTTGATATGTGGAGATCATCTTAGTAGAATTATGCTGTATGGAATGGCTTCTCATCACTACAACTTCACTAATTTTTGTATGATTTAATAAAGAAAGTGTATGGGGGTTAAATTGTAGTTTTATCTAGTTTTTCTCTCTGGTTCTTAACTGAAAGAGTTTTGGGGAAGAAAGGAAAACTATTTCATTTGGTTTATCACAGAATCACATAGTTAATTTTCTTCACAGTAGCTAGTACAGGGCTATGATTTGGATTTTGCTGAAAACAGTGTTGATGACACAGGGATAATTTAGTTATTGCAGAGCAGGGCTGACACAGAGTCAAGGCCTTTTCTGCTTTTCTGCTTTTTTGCATTTTCTGTGTGAGCGGTGCACAAGTTGTTGGGAGGCAACGTAGCCAGGACAGCTGTCTCCAACTGACCAAAGGGATATTCTACACCATATGGTGTCATGTTCAGTATATAAAGCTGGGGGAAGAAGAAGGAATGGGGGATGTTTTTACGGATGGCATTTTGTCTTCCTAAGTAACCGTTACACATGATGGAGCCCTGCTTTCCTGGAGACGGATGAACACCTGCTTGATGGTGGGAAGCAGTGAATTAATTCCTTGTTTTGCTTTGTTTGCATGTGTGGCTTTTGATTTACCCATTAAACTGTCTTTATGTTAACCAACGAGTTTTCTTTCATACTTCTCTGATTCTCTCCTCCATCCTACTGGGGGGAGTGAGCAAGTGTTGTGGTACTGAGCATGAAAGCTTAAAAAAATACAAAATAAAAAAATAAAAAAATTACAGTACATTATTTGGTTGCCAACCTAATTGGTTTCTGTATAGTTTCATCAACTTTATAAAACCTGTTCAAAAGACTGGATAAGGGTGCTGCTCCTAATATTTAGTTGTTTGCTTTGTCTTCCCTTGGCTGGTATCTGCTTTTTGACCCTTGCCTTATAAGCTGTTTAGGGTAGGGAGGTGATCTCGTTATTTTTCGAATGCAGTGAGAACTCTGTATTTCAATGAGATTTTAAGATGATGTAGTAAGTAAACACAGATGACTACAGTACTATGATTTCTAAACCAATAACCATTTCTGTTGATGTTCCATGTGCAATACAATATGAAGCATTCAGTTAATAACTGCTTTGGAAACAAAAGCCATGATTTGGCTCATCAGGAGTCAACTTGAAAGCTTGTTAGGCTGCATGAGACTGAGTAGTCACTTGTGTTATTCCGGGGAAAATGAAATATGAAGTTGTAAATACTGATGATTTATCTATTGCATTTCCACCTCCAATAACTTCTTCTGGCTAACCCAGGCTTCTTTTCCTAATTCATTAAAACGCAGAGTAGGTCATGTGTTCAGGGTAAACTAAACTCAACAGGGAGTACGGTGCATGTGCACTCCGAGTAGGATTGGCAGTTAGTAAGATTTCAGTAACATTTCTGTGCTGTGAAGGTGTAGAGGACCTCACACTATTTGCTAGAGTCCTTAGAAACTACACTACAATGCTTCAGCACAGGTGATGTTTTGGCTGTTACTTAAGCACCGGCTGATGACTCCAGATCTAAACCGCTGTGCTGTTACAGCAGTGGAGTCCTTCTCCTAAGTGTTCTCTCTCTTCTATGATTCTATGGCATCATTGTAATACACAGTCAAAGAGCAAGATTGCAAGGAAGCAGTGAAATTTTACAGTGATAGAGTTGTGAGATACCTAGTCTGTGTCAAGTGTTTTAAGGCATGACTTTGAAACTTTGAAGAACAAGGAAATAGGTTTGGTGACCACAGGATACTCTTTCTAAAAGGAATGGCAATCTTGAAGAAGGCATGAAAATGTAGTGAGAAATAGTCTGATGCAAGAAAGAGAGAGGTTACAAATATAAGCCATATGGGGGAACATGAATAAGCAAGAATTTATACAAAGGAATGTATATTGCTGTCCCTGAGAACTGAGGTCTTCAAAGAAATGTAGGTGGGCAGGGACTGTCCCAGCAGTGATACAGGGTTCATGGCTAGGAGCCTATCCATGGCTAGCTATGTGCTAGCCCACGTTTTGTGTGTGAGCACCGATACACTCTTGAAAACCTGTTCTACCAAGATACAGAAATTACATAAAATCAACTTCTTTCTTTATTTTCTGTGATGATGTTTTCTTTCTCCTCTCTCCTCTTTCTCTTTTTTTTTTTTATATATTTTTTTTTGTCCCACCAAAAAAAAAGGGGCCTTTTTACATGTTTGGGAAGAAGTCTTCAATTCTTTACAGTGGCAAATTCTGAGAGACTGAGCTGTATATTCTGAGACGCGTGAAGACTTCTAGACTTCATCTTCACCTCCTGGGTTTGCACTGTTTTCACCACTGTGAAATTGTGGCCTAGGTCTGAAACTCCCATCCACTGCAATGCAAACAGTACAAGTCTTATTGCTTTAGTCATTAGCAGTAGGGACTTGGAGTCCTAGATGGGATAAGGTGTTTACAAGATTCAGCCTGGAAGTCATTTTAAGTGTTCTTTCTTGCTCTATGCTGCCATTGCATTATTGTTAGAAATCATATGCCAGAAAAGCCTGCAGAGAATTGTTGTATCTGATTTCTCATCTCATAACAGGCTTAACTATTACAATCCTAGTGAGTGCTGATGTAAATGAAAATTATTATGTAGATATAGATAGGTAGATGGAGGATAAAAAGGCTTCTGAATAGCGCTATTTTTTTTTCCCATCACAGACTCTTGCAAGTGATTATATTGATTTACTTTGTATACAAATTGCTCAGGACTTTGGCAGTATACACTTACTTGAATTATTTGCTATCAGCTGCAGAATCGATGCCTTAAACAGACACGCTTGCATGAAGAACAGTATTTTAAACCATTTTGTGGCAATAACAAAATTACATTAAAAGCAAGAGGATGAAACAAATAGGAAATACTGACTAATATAAAAGCAAATCAAAAATAGAAAGTTTTATTAGATGAGAACCTATGTTATGAAGGCAATTTTCCTGAGCACGGAAACAAATTTGTTTTACTTTTGCAAATGAAAACGTAAGGTGTATTTTAGGCTTTAGGAAAGCCATCTCGACAGAATAATTATATGTAAAGGTGGGAAGGGGAGAGAAAATTTATAGATTTTACCTTGCAGTGATACAAATGACAAAAGTGATCATTTCAAGGTGTAGTATGTTCAGTTGTACAGTTGTATTTCAAATATATGTTGGAGAAGTAATTTAGTTGTGTGAGATTTTAAAAAATCACCTAAATAAATTCATCTCATGACTCCATTAATTTTCATTCTGTCTGGTTCCTCTAAAGGGAGACAGTACCACGCATTGTTGCACAGTCTAAAGGTGCCTGAGCATCAGATTAAACTAGCCTGGCTAATGGAAAGCAGTCTAGCCGAGGCAGCATAAAGCTACATCAGTCTGATTAATGCAGGTGAAAAGCATTACATAGGGAACTGTGCTGCAATGATTTGTTTGCTTACAGGATTCAGGATTGCAATCCTTCATTCAGGATTGCCTTGGTATCTGGGCACACTCTGTCCTAAAAGACAATAGTTTGGCTTCACTTACTGCACTATTCCAGTGCCTTTGAAATGCTTTAATAATACCTTTGTGATTACAACCTTTGCTGCTTTCTCATCTGAAAAGATTGATTATGTTGTGTTAGTTTTGTTTGTTAGTGTAAAGGAGTCTGTGTGTTTGTCTGAGGTGCTGCAAGGAAGACCGGTAGAAGTCCATTTAATGCTGTTTTGACTGTAGTACATTTAAGAAAAGAGAACTGAAAAAGGAAGATACAAATTGACAAAGACAGATAAGACAAAAAAATTGGCAAAGATGCAAGTCAACAGTGGCAGCTACGTGCAGGTAATGCAAAACACTGGGCCAGGTCTCACACAGAATTATGAGCCCTAGTTCTGTGATCCATATGTAACTCATCAAAGTTTAACAGGTAAACATACCTTTGGAGTCACTAATTTCTACCTTCACACACAGAGTTGCTCTTATGTGTATGTGCAAAAATTCTAAATTAGTGTTCATATTATTTACGTATTTAAAAGTGAGATAGAAAATTCACAGAAAGCTTAGGAAAAGTGAGGGACAAGAAGTTGTCAAAACCAAATTTCTTCTTTACTGAGATTCTTGGGAATATAATGGAAATTAACTTTCTGTAATACTTTACAATTACTGAGCAACCTCTGGAGCTCAAGTAGAAAATCAATTTCTAGCTGTTGTGGATGGATGCATAAAATTCTACTGGCCACACCAAAAAGCTCTGTATACTAAAATATGTGTTAACTTTAAAGTTTATAAATTAAATTTATTAAAAAAAGAAAATACAGTTATTCTATGATATTGACCTTGTGATTTGGATGTAGGCCATAATTTGAGCACCTGTTAGAGAACAACATAAAAAGTAAATGCACGGTAACATGTTACTAGATAGCATATATATCTGTACAGTTTTTCATGCAGGAAATCAAGCAGCCAGAAAATGACCAAGGTTTTTAAGAAATGAGTGAAAGTCTCATGTTGATTTGAAATATCCTCTGAAGAGCTTGATTCATCAAAATCCTTTATTCAGTCAAGGCGTGGAGATCTATTCCTGGGACCAGACTGACCTTCTAAGGTTTTATCTTCTGGTGCAGCAATTCTTGAGAGAATATGAAGGCAGAGGCTATAATTCCCGTTCCAAATGGCACTTGGAAAGTAACCCTTTTATGTTACCATGCTGTCAGAATTGAGCTACGCGCAATCCCTTTCACTCGCAGCTATGTTTATGTGACTTTCTCTTGAATAAGAGAAAATATTTCCTACAGTAACTTTTAAAGAGACTTCTCTTTATTTTTTTCAGGGCTTAATGTGCATTTCTAGTACTGGTACAGTTTTGGGGTTTTTACCTCTGCTGTCATTTATGCATAGCAAACAAAATACAACCCTTGACACAGAAAATTTTTTCAAACTCTCAAAATTCATGTACAAAATAGCCCCATGGACTGTGGTATTCTTAAGTTTCAGGCAGTGGTGGTATAACAAAAAACTGCTGCAGACATTTGCATCATGTGAATACAGGCCTGTATTATTGTATTATTTAACAGGGTATCCAAGACATTTCATGGCTAAGTCATGCAATATTTGATACTGCTCAGACAGCTCTCGTACACTGTATGTGTTTTCGAGGTGCTCTAGCACTTCATTCATTCCACAAATGAGGAAAAGGGAAGTTAAAACCAAGCCCTTGCTAGAGGGACCATAGCTTAAAGAAAGCACTGATCTTTCCATGTAATGGGAGGGCATTCTGTGAGTTCTTAAATATTCTTTCACAAGCTGTAGCTTTTTGCATTTTTTTTTTTTTTTTTTTTTTTTTTTGTAAAAAAAAATAAAAATCTCTCAAGGCATGGAAGTTTCAGCCAATATGAAGTCCAAGTCAATTTAAAGATATTAAAAAACCTCCACGATGACTGTGTAAGAGAGGAGCTCTAGCCTCACTTTTGCCTCTTTAAAATCTTTATTTAATGTCCACGGTCAGGTATTACTTTGGCTAGAGAAGGTTCAACTGCAGTATGTTGAAGGAAGTACTGAGTACCAAATACACTTGTCCAGTCTTTTCACTCGCTTCTCACTTTATTTTGTATGTCTAACACCCACCTCAGGATCTTCCTATATAGGCATTTTACATCTGCTGATGTGGTTTTGTTTGGGGTTTTTTTATCTATCTCTTCAGTTCCTGCTATGTGAAGAAATACTATTTCCAACACAACCAGTGATTATTAGAATAATTATTACCTTCTCTCTTCACTGTTTCCTTTTCATATTTTCACATTTCTTCTCAGTATCTGAAACTCCTCTCATGTGGAATCATGTATAGTACTATTTTATAAATGTTTTTTGCTTAATTGATTGCTCAGTTTTCATAGCGTTTTTTATAGATTACTGGACCATTGATATGTAAGATGATGTGTTAAATATATTGTAATTAATTAACAATTATTTGGCTATCAACAGCTGTCATTCAACCAACATACTTCTTATAATGTGTCTATGCTGCACAGTACGGAGTTACAACTATTGTGTCTATAAAAAGCTATTGTGCAGTTATCAAAGCCAATAATTGCACTGATTTCATGGGGAATATAATGAAATTTAGCATGAAATCTTAGCTATGTGTGTAAGCTCATCTTTTCTCAAGTAGCAGTGGTCCAAAATACAGCTGAGTTATGTGGTGAATCCTGTAGTGTACTTTTCAGTACCAGTGCTGTTACTTTCAGACACTGCTTCTACTTAAAATAGGTACATTATATGATTTAAGGAGGATTTACTCAGTGCTTGGGCAATTTAAGGTTAAAAATTCCATGTTTGTGAAAGAAATCTGTTCTTACATGTCTTTTATCCCATTTCTTAGCTCTTTGTAGAAGAAAAAGTCAGGACCAAGGTTTCAACTGACTTAAATTTAAGGCAGCTGCTTTGACTTTATCAGAGCTGCAAAGGCTTAATAGGAGCTAGCAACCCCCCTTAATTAGCATGTAATTTTACTCACTATCTAGGAAATGTGATTCAAATTAAGTTGGAATTGTAAAGCTTCCAGGAGCCCTATGTGATGTGAATTAAAATTTCTCAGTGCCTATGGGCCTCTTAGCTTCTGTAAATGACAGTCGAGGTGATTTCCTTGCCAAAATAAAGTGGCATTGAAAAGTGGGATGTAGGAATGAGCACATGGCAAAAGGCAGACCAGAATACTACAGGGGGAAAAACCAGCACCAGGACTGACAAACTGTTCTCTCATTTTCACATGGAAAGTAAATAGAAAGCTATATTGATATTGCACACAGATGCTTGAAAACTCTCTGGCTCATGAAGCAGAATTAGACACACATGGCTACTTGAATCTACAGAGTTTTAACACATGGCTAAAACAAACTCATAATGACCGTAACATATCAGCTATGTTGCAGCAGTCTGGTTATCAAAGCTTCCTTTTCCTGACCTAAGGGAATGGTAGCTCACTTTTACAATGTAAAATTAAAGACTAATTCCTTAAAATATTGAAAAAAAAAAAAAAAAAAACCCCCAAAAAAAACACCACCCTGAAATAACAGTGTTTTGGTCACAATGTAGAATACAGTGTCAGGTAATACACAGATGATCTGTTCATAGAAGGCCATTTAATTCCCTCCACTTACATTGTGTCGGAAGGAACAGAAAGACCTAAATCTTGTAAGGTACCTTATGTCAAGCTGCTGCTTCTTCCTAAGCGCAGTTTTGACCAAAGCAATTAAGGGAGGCACAAAAAGGGAGAGAAGAGGATGATGAGAAGTGCAACTATATTTCAGGATAGCACTATTTCTGATATCCACACAATCCTTCCTTAGGAAGAGTAGTGGCCTGTGGGAGGGGTCTGGATACAATGAACTGTGGCTTTTCATGAGCAAGTAATGCTTGTAATTCTGAGAAGAAAGTGGAGTGGAAATGTGTGTTGGATATTCCTTCTGTACACAGACCCGAGATCATGCTCCTTCCCCACCTTCACAGCTGTCAAACTAGGCATGGACATACAGTGAGACTTGTTGCAAGTGTAGCAGACAGTGAAGGAACTTTCTGCAGCCTTCTGGTCTGCATTCTGCTGCAGTAACTGACACAGTTGTGCAAGACAGTTCTAATTCATTTCTGTCTATCCAGTTTGTACTGCATCCTGACTTGTAAACTGCTGGTGTCACAGAGGTGATGCCTCAGGTATAGAATCATAGAATCAAAGAATAGTTAGGGTTGGAAAGGGCCTGAAGATCATCTAGTTCCAATCCCTCTGCCATGGGCAGGGACACCTTACACTAAACAATGTCACCTAAGGTGGTGTCCAACCTGGCCTTGAACACCACCAGGGGTGGAGCACTCACAAGTTCCTTGGGCAACCCATTCCAGTGCCTCACCTCCCTTACAGTAAAGAATTTCTTCCTTATATCCAACCTAAACTTCCCCTGTTTAAGTTTGAACCTGTTACCCCTTGTCCTATCACTACAGTCCCTGATGAAGAGTCCCTCCGCAGCATCCCTATAGGTTCCCTTCAGATGCCGGAAAGCTGCTATGAGGTCTCCATGCAGCCCATGCAGCTTTCTCTTCTCCAGGCTGAATAGCCCCAACTTTCTCAGCCTACCTTCATACAGGAGGTGCTCCATTCCCATGATCATCTTCTTGGCCCTCCTCTGTATTTCTTCCAGCAGTTCCACATCCTCTTTATGTCGAGGACACCAGAACTGTGCACAATACTTCAAGTGAGGTATCACAAGAGCAGAGTAGATGAGCAGGATCACCTCCTTTGACCTGCAGCTTCGACCTTTATGTAGGGTTATTAGTTACCTTGTGTCTTTTCTGATAATATTTCTGTGAAAGAGTGCTATGGCAGTGTTTTAATTGTTCCTTCTGCTAATATGTAACATTCATTCCCTTCAATGCAGAGTAGAAGTAAATAAAGTGGCATGTAAATGCTCCCAGGCATAGCCATCTAAGAAACTTTCTCAGAACAATTATCTGGTCCATGATTAATCGTATTTAGGCTCTTTGACCTGATGACACCATTTAATTACATCCTATTTGTCTAAGCTCATGGAGACATAAGGGAAAAAAAGAAGCTTCTGAACAAGAAAATCAAGGCCAGATGACTAAAAAATGTTTTCTACAAGTATGATCACTTCTCATTTTGCCTGTCTTTAACGAGTGTAAATGATGTAGAATACGACTAGGGATCATATGTTACCTGCATCCAGTATTTATAATCCAAAATGTCATTTTAAGTTTTTGTGGGTTTTTTTCCATGAGAAAAGAAACTAGCATGCTAATTGTAAAACAGATTCTTAGCTTAATTATCTTTATTATTTAATAAGGATGTAACTGGACACAAAAGATTAATTATATGTATATTTTATTTTTTTATGTTTCAAATATGATTGCACTAGGAAAGAGATGGAGAAAAGTGGTTTTGACATCTAATCCTAATTTCACAAATTATTGCCTAGTTTCCAGATCACACTCTACAACTAGTGCTATCACATGCAATGAGAGCTATGTTCAGGAACAAAATAGAGACAAGAATATTTGAATTCTTCTTATTTAAGGCTGCATCCGTTGTTGGTCAGTGTAGCAAAGCTTGCCTTGCTATTGTGTTTGAAAAATACATTAGCAAAGCTTGCCTTGCTATTGTGTTTGAAAAATACATTTGTACAGAAGAGAACCTTGTTTTCCCATATTTGAGCACTCCTTTCAGGAGTCTAGAGGACTTTTATCAGCAGCTTTTTATGGAAGTGGCCATAATCACATTCATCATCTTGTTACTTGTTGAGCAAGTATTAGTCCCTCTTTCCCTAAGTTGCTCTGCCTGATTCATTGACATGTGTGCTTTGATTCAGAGCAGCTATTCTCAGCCATTCCACAGCCATGAATTTCCATGCTGCTTCTATTTTTTATTTTTTCCTAGCTGTGAAGAACAATGCAATGCCCAGATTCAAATATCTTCACTTTTTTGTGACTATATGAATTAGTCTAATGAAAGTGATCAGTTCTCCAGATCTTGCTTGGCTTCCAATAACAAATAAGATTCTAGATTATAGATTCTTTCTGTTTTTTAGATGATGTGTCCAGATATTTTACACTGCTAATTGTCTAGTTTTCCCTTATGCTCATATAATCTCCAAGTTGACTAGGAAATTAAGAAAGAACTAGTAACAGTTGCCTTTTCCCTAGAGGGAAGTTTTCTTAGCAACCTACACTACGTGCTTTCATGGGTCTCTGGGGGGGCTTGAATACCTTGCACTCTACAGTGTTATTTTTTTTCTGAAGGCAGTGATTACTATCCGTTTTATTGGCAGAAGACTGTGACAGAGAATGGTGATACGCCAAAATCAATCAAAGCCTTACACAGTCTGCCTTCTCTTTCCTGACCATGACACCAGATCACGAGCTAACTTTCCTTGCTAATATAGTCAAGATTTGCTGAAAGTACCTAATTCCAGTTGGTTCCAGTCGAACACTCCCATTCCAAACGATGAAACAATTTCAGATTAGTCATTTGCCATACCAGTGCATTGGAAATGCCTGAAATAAGCTGAGGAACAACTGCTGCAGAAAATAGTGTTGTATTAGAAGTGCCAAGTGAAAGAAATGTGTCAAGTGAGACTGCAAATGTTGACCAAAATACAGATAAAGCTGGATACAGCCTTTACTAGTCTATGAAATAAGTGATAGGAAGGCTGAACTTCAGAGATTTCAAGGCCTCTGGGAACTGCCATGACCATCCAACCCTAACTACTCACACTGCAGAATTTGAACAGTTGAAGAAAATTGTTCTGGAAAAGAATAAAATCTGAAATTCCGGTGGTTGAAAGAGAAATTTAAATCTCTTGGAAAAGACAAGTTAGTACAGCTGGAATAGATGGCAAACTTGGTCTCACTTCAATGGTGATTATTATGAACCTTTCTTAATCGAGAAAATTAGCTTACAGCTCTGGAAATATGTAAAAAATCAGTCCCCTTTTTGTGTTTTCCTTGCATGCCTTCCAGCTTTGTATGTTTCATCACTGTTATCAGGGTAGAAAAATTACATCCTCTATGGAAGAAGCTTGTAGATGAGGTACTTCAGTGCACCTCCTTTCCTTTTTTACCACCTAGAATCTGACATTGCACTGAGTGTCCTTCCAGGTCTCCTCGAAGGTTGAAGCGGCTGATTGCAGACAAGGGGCTGCTGCATTTGTTAGGCTGGTGGGGTTAAAGCTTTGCATCCTGAAGTAGTGTAGGCCTTGAGAGGGTTCCATTTTGTAGGAAGGTGGCATCAGCCTTACAAAGTTACAGAATCGAATTCCTTGTGTTTTGGTCTCTATCCCCACTTCTGAATGGGGAGTGGACCAGTTTAGTCTTTGCCAATAGCCCTTCTACAAGAATGCTGATGTAAGGCACAGAAGCTATGAGCTTGGGCTATGGCATAAATTGTTTTCTCCTGCTACCTCTGTGGATAGTAGGCTGTCAGAGAAAGGTGAGCTAGTATACAGTGTAAATTCAGGAGGGGTTTTCATGCTATAGCTCTCCCTTATAGACTCCGAAAATAATAAAGAAAATAACTCCTCTCATTTCTTACTTAGAATCATAGAATAGTTAGGGTTGGAAAGGACCTTAAGATCATCTAGTTCTAACCCCCCTGCCATGGGCAGGAACACCTCACAGTAAACCAGGCCACCCAAGGCTCTGTTCAGCCTGGCCTTGAACACCACCAGCGATGGAGCATTCACAGCTTCCGTGGGCAATCCATTCCAGTGCCTGACCACCCTCACAGTAAAGAATTTCTTCCCCAAATCCAATCTAAACTTCCCCTGTTTAAGTTTGAACCTCTTATCGCTTATCCTATCACGACAGTCTCCAATGAAGAGTCCATCCTCAGCATCCCTACAGCCACCCTTCAGATACTGGAAGGTTGCTATGAGGTTTCCACGCAGCCTTCTCTTCTCCAGGCTGAACAGCTCCAACTTTCTCAGCTTGTCTTCATAAGGAAGGTGCTCCAGTACCCTGAGAATCCTCATGGCCCTCCTCTGGACTTGTTCCAGAAGTTCCATATCCTTTTTATGTTGAAGACACCAGAACTGCACACAATACTCCAAGTGAGGTCTCACAAGAGAAGAGTAGAGGGGCAGGATCACCTCCCTCGAC